>CAAKHB010006004.1:155636-176113 GCA_901007665.1 Aeoliscus strigatus | reverse complement strand
GCTCAATTTTTTTTTTTTTTTTCTTATGAAATAAAAGTCATGTCTTACTTTTACGAAAGGTGCGTTACAAAGGTCCCTGGTTCAATTCCTGGCCTGGGGATCTTTCTGTTTGCAGAAAGGTAGTGTGGGTTCTCTCCAGGTACTCCAGCTTCCTCCCACCTCCAAAAGCATGCTGAGGTTAACTGGTCACTCTAAATTGCCCATAAGTGTGTGTGTGTGTGTGTGTGTGTGTGTGTGCACGTGCCCTGTGAGCGGGGGACTTGTGCAGGCCAACCTCCCGTTTGTCCAACGACAGCTGGGATTGATGTCCAGGACACCTGCAACCCGTGTGGGAGGTGATGAATGAATGAATGACTGGTGCTACCGGTATTGCCTTAAATTTGTTTTATGGGTTTTTTTGAAAGAAAAAAAAGTCATGCTACAGCCTTGCGTAGCATTTTTCTTATCATTGTTGTCGTTCTTGTTTCATTTAGACAGTTAATTGTTGTTGAGTCTAGTTCTTGTCTTGTGACCTTGCTTTGTGTGTTCCCAGCTGTTCAGGTCTGCTGTTCCTGATGACCCTGGTTGCTGCTTTGTAGACAAAGAGAGACAAAACAAAGAGAGGCACAAAGAGAACCAGTCTTAGCAGACTCTTATGAATGAAGGACCAAATACTGAATTTCCTTCACACATGCTATAGCCCTATCACATGAAGAAGTCAAGCTCTCGCCTTACATTTTACATATGAGTACATATGAGTATATTTCTTCATATTTCGTCTTTTCCTCACATACATATTTACATACACAATAAAAACTTAACTGGCGACAAAAATGTTGCTTTTCTATTTTATGCTCAAAGAAAACATCGAACATGTCAGTCTCGATCCTTCTTGTTCAAAGAACCCATTTGAATGGTGTAATGGAAAATAGTCATTGCTCGGGTCAGACTGTGATTTTAACACCTTGTGATCGACCTCTGACCCAGCCGCACGCTAAAACAGGGTGAAATGTCAACGTGCTGCAGCAGGTCTGCTGCTTGTGGATGTGTAGCCGCTTATGTAACGGCGACCCCGTAAGATTGTAAATACACAGAAACCAATGCACACGCTCTTGTCGAGCAGTGACAATCAGTGGTAAGAGCAAACACAGCTGCTGCTGCTCCAATCAATCCAATCAATGTAGGAAGTCACACCATTTGGAAACCCAGAGATTTGGAGATCTGCGAAATCCTGATTTACCACTGGAAATACAACAAGAGTGTTTACACATGCACTTAAACACACACCAATAAAAAAAAAACACACACAATACTGGTATGGAAGAAACAGTATTTTTACAGGCTTAGTGTTTGAATGTAATCTGGATTATAGTGGCGCTGTGCGTCACTGCTCTTTAGTTTTAATTCATTAAATCGTTCACTTTGACCAATAAGGAGTGGACAGCACTGTTGTTCACACACACACACACACACACACACACACACACACATACAGTACATACATACGCACATTGTTAACAGGAAACATGACTGACCAGCTAGTGTTTGGTAACAGATGTTCATGAACACTTTTATACTCTGAATGTTGAGTTTCAGAGCGTTTCCATGAAGATACTGTTTGACATCTGTCAGAACCACTGTTTCCCTCTCTCACTAAGTTAACTAAGTTTCTTCTACACTACTAACTAAGTTTCAGTCCAATGTCGAGTTGATTCTCACACTGTACAGAAAAAAAATATGATCTCAAGTTTCCGTTTCTTTACTTATTTCTCATGTCCTAAAGAGGGTTTGTTTTTACCAAAATGAAACCAAAATACTCACAGTGAGTACCTTCCTTATTTTGTTTTAATCTTTCCTCCTCATTCTTGTCGGTCCTGAATATCAGCAGCAACAACAATTGAGTCTAAATGCTACTTACATTCTCAGGGGGGGTTCAACATGTCCTCCCTAGTATTTATACACATTCTTTCACTACAGACATGTAAGTTTGTAAGGTGAGGATTTCCTCCAACACTGCCGGCTGCAGCTATGGGGGTTGACCATGAACTGGCAGCTTTGGCTCAGGAGCATGAATGTGTTTCAGAAAGTGTGTTAGTAGCTGTAAAAATGCAGACACTGATCTTTGGCAGTCTGATGAACAGAAAGATTTCCTCTTTCCAAAGTGCAATGATTCTTTCCAGACATACGGTATCTCTGCTGCTGACAACTCGGTGCTACTTTGGGATCCTCTGTTAATTCATATTTTCAGATTCAAGTCTAATCACAGATAAATGGAATATATAATCACTTAGGTCCACAGAGGTTATTTCTGATGTTGAGGCTGATGTGTTTGGCCGCAGTCACATGGAATTTTGTACGGCATTTAGAAAGTAATACTCTGGCAAAGGCACACCTGCACTGAGATCTTGGACCTCCTGAGCTTGGTTTCAAATCGGACAGCACAAGATGTTGATCCTCCAACACAGCCAATCGAGTTAGAAGGACAGACTGACTCCACCCCTGGCAGACACTGAGGACACTGAGAGCAGACTGTGCTTCCACAGACGGAGGTGTCTGCGTGTGGTTGTTTGCCTGTAACGGCCTCTGGGTTGGGGTGTGGTGAGGTGGAGAACAGAGGGGGGAGACTGAGCAGCTCTCCTGGATGAACCAGAATCTGACCTTCATTCCTCTGCTGCAGCTTTCCAGTTACCATATGTTCACTGAGGGAAAGAAAATGTCAAATCTATCAAAGCTGTTCTCTTACTAATGTGACCTAGCGTTGTTTCTAAAAATAAAACTCTTGCTTTTGAGTCTCTTTTTTTGGGTTGGATTCCTAACATTCATCGCCTGGATTTAAATGGTCTACGTCAAACAAAGGCCCTGGAGGGGAAAGCTGGACTACTCTGGGCAGCTCTGTTTACCGTCTTGTGGTGTTAACCCAAACACACTGCATACATTCAACTCAGGAATCAGCTCACTCCATTGCACTTGTTCACACTCTCATGTTCCTGCTCAGCTAACCAGGATCACTGAGGCTTCCATCAGTGTTTTTGTACCTCATAAAGGGAATGTTGGGTTGGTTTTGTACACAAGCACACACGTTCTTGCACTTTTGATGAAGGAGAAACAAAGTAGTGTGTCAGCACACAAAAAGCATTGTGTTATATCATTTGACAGAAATGACAGAAATGTAGTGTAAAGGATTTTTTCTTCCCTGAATAAGGGAAAGAATATATTTTACTTTATTTTTATTGCCTATGATATAAACATATAGTGGGTCGAGTTGACTTTTTTTTCCTTCTGATTGCAGTGTCTAATTCTAGTCTGTTAACTACTGAAGGAAGAGAATCAGTAAAGTCCAGCATCCATAAATATTGTGTGAGGATATGAGGACACCTACTGGCCGAACTGCAACACAACCAGTGAAACAGAAGGAACAAAGCTTCTCGCTTTTGTTTTTATATCAATAAGAAACATGACTGAGTCCTGAGGTGCTGATGAAAATAAATCTAAGAATTAATTTGACTAGAAACACGTATACTTCACTACCATTTATTCTTCTCTGTGATAGATGTGATTACAAACATCAAAACCCAATAAGAGTTAATCGGAATTTCATGTCAGATTCAAGGAAATCAAACTAACTTCTAACTCTCAACTCGTGTTTTTTTCAGGATGGAAATGAAACAGACAGCCTTTCTCTCTTTTTTTTTTTTGCCTGAGCAGTCGTGACATCCTCCCGAGCAAACTGAAGCTGTGAAGTGAACATTCCAGACTTTTATTAACAACGTATTGCAAAGACGTGATATTTAGAACAATATCGGAACAAAACATTTACATTCAAGATAAAACATCAACACAATCAGTCAGTGGGTAATCTGCTGTTTCCTTCAAATGTCTTTAGAGCTATGAGAGTGTTTCTTATTATCAATGTATTTAACTAAAAAAAAAAACATGCATGTTTGGCTCAGCTGCATCTGAGTTGTTGTTGTTGTTGTTGTTGTTTCTTCCACTGTGACGTATTTCTTCCTGAGACCAAATTTCAAGAATACCTCTTATGAAGTAAAGACTTACAAATAAATATTGTGTGTATTGAAATTCGACCATTAAAAGCAAATGAATGACAGAGGAGCTGTCCAGTCAGTGTGGTGCTGAAATCTAAAAGATGTGCAGTGATCTGTTCTCAAAGCTCCATTATAACAAACAAATTATCTATCATATGTTAATATATATTATGTATCATATATTCCTTATATATGTGTGTGTGAGTATATATATATGTTGTATAACATTAATACATGTAATAAAATAAAGCACTTTCTGGCTCCCGTCACATTGTAACTGAGCTCCTTCTGACGTGATTAAATCACTTTGTTTGTGAAGCAAGTGACTGGACGCTGCTGTGCACTCAGGATTTTTGTTTAATTAGCATAAAAGATCTTCTGGAGAGCAGCAGGACTGTGCGTCACAGCCTCCGGCGAAGATGGGAGGGGGACACCTATGGGAGTCAACAAGCTGCAGAGTGTATTCCTGCCACGGCCGACAAAAAGCCGTCCGGCTGATGTGCAATGATGACTTGGCTCAGGACGTTCCAGGTGACTGGAGACAGCTGGGAGCCGGAGGGGCGCAGCACACCGACCTGAGGCAGCGCTGATGGAACCGGTGGCACGGTGAACCTGTGGGTGCTGTCCGGGACCAGCGCGTCACCTGAATGACGGGATATGAGACAATGAAGCAACAAGAGACACTGAGATAAAACCAGTCACGGGAGTGGAGGCGCGTATGATGACGGACAGATCCGAGGTAAAGTAGAAGAAAGTTAACTAGCTCAGTGGATTCCACCATGAACTAGAGAACCGATGAGACGAGTGGGCGTAATTCTCTAACCGAATCAATCCGGGAAGGATATTGTCCTTTTTTTAACAAGACCTGAGCCAGACAGGCAGCAATCATGGAACCGGAAGGAACCACGGGACAAGCCACTAATTTGGCTCAATCTGCCGCCTCCAAACTCTCCCAAATGGGCGAAAGAACTAAACAACTGGGCAGTGCAATACAGGACCCAGTCCGACAGAACCGGATTATTCTAGTAATAGTCTGCATCGTGCTTTTGTTAGACAACATGCTTTACATGGTGATTGTGCCGATTATACCTGATTATCTTGAAGAGCTCCAGAGAGCAGCAGGTCATGCCCAACTTGCTGCGCCGCACACCAACTCCACCAATAGCACCATCCTCAAACCCAGCAAGGGCAACTTCGACCTCCAAATCGGGGTTCTGTTTGCGTCCAAAGCCATTGTGCAGCTCCTGGTGAACCCGCTCAGCGGCACCTTCATAGACAGGGTGGGCTATGACATCCCCCTCTTCATCGGACTCAGTGTCATGTTCCTCTCAACTCTCATATTTGCCTTCGCCGAGAACTACGCCACGTTGTTCCTGGCGCGCAGCATGCAGGGACTCGGCTCTGCGTTCGCGGACACGTCGGGCATCGCTCTGATCGCAGATCGGTACACGGAGGAGGCTGCGAGGAGCAAAGCGCTGGGCATCGCCTTGGCTTTCATCTCATTCGGAAGTCTGGTGGCGCCCCCCTTTGGAGGGGTTCTCTATGAATTCGCAGGGAAGCGGGTGCCCTTCCTGATCCTGGCCAGTGTCTGCCTGGCAGACGGGGTGATGTGCCTGCTGGTGCTGAAGCCCTTCTCCAACAGAGAGAGGGAGAACATGCCGGTGGGCACCCCCATTTACAAACTGATGATTGATCCCTACATCGCCGTCGTGGCCGGCGCCCTGACGATCTGTAACATCCCCCTGGCTTTCCTTGAGCCCACCATCGCCAACTGGATGGAGGAAACCATGCACTCCAGCCAGTGGGAGATCGGCATGACGTGGTTTCCTGCCTTCTTCCCTCACGTCTTAGGCGTGTTTCTCACGGTCAAGTTAGCGGCCAAGTACCCCCACCTCCAGTGGTTTTACGGGGCTATAGGTATGGTGTTTATAGGTGCCAGCTCCTGCACGGTGCCAGCCTGCAAAAACTTCGGAGAACTTATGATCCCGCTGTGCGGCATCTGCTTTGGCATCGCCTTCGTGGACACGGCGCTGCTGCCCACACTGGGTTTCCTGGTGGATGTGCGTCATGTGTCGGTGTACGGCAGCGTGTACGCCATCGCTGACATCTCCTACTGTGTGGCCTACGCGCTGGGGCCCGTGGTGGCCGGACAGATAGTGCACGATCTGGGCTTCGTTCAGCTCAACTTGGGCATGGGCCTCGCCAACGTGCTTTACGCGCCGGCGCTGCTTCTGCTGAAGAACGTGACGCAGATGAAGCCTTCGTTCTCTGAGCGAAATATGCTCCTGGAGGACGGTCCAACGGGACTGTACGACACGATTAAGATGGAGCAGAGGGAGAAGAAGAGAAAGGGGCTGTGCACAACGATCGACGACAATGACATTGACACGTTTGCGCAGCGCTCCCATTCGGAGGAGGAATCCTCAGGGGGAGAATACGCATAGAAGACCTTTAACAGAGTGTAAAATAAACTGTCAAAGTGCCCATGTAGAGTTGTGTGCTTTCTGCGCGATCTAATCAGCTGCATAACACGATTAGAATCGTGTAACATCATCATTTATTTGCCGCTTCTGGTGCCAGTTCCTCCGGCTGTTGTCACATCCCAGTAGCTTCGAGCCTGCACTGAGAGTTGGTCTCTACTCTTGAAGTGACAGTGTTGTGGAAGATTTGTTGAGAATAGCCGTGTATTCACGATCATCAGTATTTATCACTGTATCAGAACTGAAATCATGTCGTATTCAGGGATTCTGTGTTGATGCGTTTTAGGAAAAGTCCAAATGTGTGCGTCTTTCAGTGTAACCGGTGTCCCATTTTTGCGCTGCTATGAACACAATATGCAAAATTGTGCGCCACGGGAAGATTAAAAAAAAAAAAAGTGGAATGGTACTAATATCTGCGTCATCTTGTCTGTTGGTTTATTTTTGGGGGTGAATATAATCCTGGAATGCAAAGCCTCAATGTATGATTGTACATACATGTATATTCATGTACATAAATAAATAAATCTAATGTGAAAGAGGTTGCTCATTCAATGTATCTCCTACATTTACATATTAAAGGTAATTATTACATTTACAATGGGAATTAATTCACTGGAATAAAAATGTACTAAATTAAATGAAGTAAATTCATACATATTCTGGCCATTGAATTATTATTAATACTTATACATTTGAACATTAACCGAGGCCCAGAAATGGATAATTTGGAAATGTTCAGCGACCATCCAATCTGCAGAAGAATAAAAATAAAATGGAACAAATGATTCTGACGATTTCATTTCATGTGATGTCCCGAATAAATCTGTCACATCTGAAAGCATAAAGGCTTTTTTTGTTTCTTTTCTCTATTAATCAGTTAAATCATCGTTCGCCTCCGTGAAAAGTGATTTTATAAATGTGTCCAAACCCTCCCGAGCATCAGCTGCAGCTTCCAGTCTCAGGGAGCCGCTGAAGACGTGAAGCTCCGAGTCAACTTGTCGGCAAATCGCAGGACTGGTGGGAGGAGCCGAGGTGCGGGGAGGGTTCGGTCCCTCTCAGCATCCTCCGGAGCCAGCGAGGGACTTCAGCTCCTGGAACAGGGAGGGAGGGGGGCAAGGGGAAGGGGAGGGGGGCTGAAAGCTGCTCAGAATGATGAAGGTGGCAAAAGAAGGAGAAATTCAGCCAGAGACGGGATGAACAAACCACAACTTCTTGTTTGATCCTCCAGACGAATGGGATTTTTTTCCACATTCTGGTGAGTAAATATTTGACTTTGGGTACGTGAACATTACTTCGGTGCATTCCTTTGGCCAGTCGAGGCAAAACACAAGCAGCTCATGTGGCGCATGGGTGTTTTTAAATGTCATTCATGTGATTTCTGTTGGTTTTAGATTCAGTATTTTGACAAACATCCGTTTAACAGGTGTCACATCAGCTGCTTTTACTGCAATTTGGACTTTTCTCTAATATCACTTTGGTTTGTCTGTTCTCAAAGGAAATCAACCAGCTGCGTGCCAACATGCCGGTTCTCAGCCGAGAGTCCTCCAAAGATTCAGGGGGCGATGATGTAAATATTTGACTTATGGATTCGAAAAGTGATATAGAAGTTAAAGATCTGCTGTGTTTATCAAATACAGTTTTACACTGGATTTATACATGAAGTTTTAACAACAATAAAAACAGTTTGTCATTTATTTCAGTAAATTAAAAGGTGCAGTGGGTCCCTTAATAGTAATTTGTACTTACACTGAAAACCTGCTGAAATGCACAGACTGTGTGGTTCCAACATTTCCAGAGTCTTCCGAAGCTGCCGCTGCCAGACCTGCAACACACATTGGACCTGTACCTGAGGTGCATGAAGCACCTGCTCACAGAGGAGCAGTTCAGGAAAACCCACAGCACAGTGGAGCAGTTTGGAGCCCCCGGTGGAGTGGGAGAGCTACTGCACAGCAAGCTCATGGAGAGGAGAGAGAACAAAGCAAACTGGGTAAATACATTTATCACACATCTGAATTATAATGGGTTCATTCGGATCCCTCTCCTCACATTATTTTTATGTTTGTTTTGGAGGTTAATTAGCCATTTGCATGTTATTCAGTGCTGTTATTACAGATCTCGTGTGTGTGAGCGTTAGGTTTCTACTACTAGCGTGTTAAAATAAGGAAGGTTCTTGTCTTGAAAACGATTGATTGAAAGTGATTGAATTTGGCCAAATGCCCATTGCAGACTAACATCAAACACGTGTGTGTGAAGAAGAGACCTATCTGACTGGTGATGCAGCGTCTACGCTGACATCTTTCGCTGTCATTGTCCGTCTGAAACCATTAGATTCTCCACCAGCATCCCACCACCAAATCAAAACAGCTAATGGATTTGGGGCATGTCGCTCTCTCAGGTAACTGACTGGGACTTTAAGTCGATATGTTTCCCTTTGCTGCTGCAGGTGTACGACTACTGGTTGAATGACATGTACCTCAACAACAGACTGTCTCTGCCCGTCAACTCCAGCCCTGCCATGGTTTTCCCGCAGCAGCATTTCAGAGGTCCCATCGACTCTTTAAGGTGTGAGACGCTGAGCTGCAGAGACAAAACAAGTGATTCGGGACAGACAGTGGACACTCATCTTCACGTCAGAGCTTTTTTTTTCTTTCTTTTAGAATAAACTGTGCCAAAGTGGAACGTGGATAGAAATGAGAATGTGCATTTGCACGCTGCATATGTCGCCCACGAAAGACAATTGTTGATTATGAAGGCACAGATTTAGGAAATGATCGCTAAGATGTATAAATGAATCCAGGAGAGGTTTGAATCGATTGTGGCAAACTGAACGCTCCGTGCAGCACAATGACAGATAGGGTCATTACTTAGAAAAACCTTGAGAGCTGAGAGGCCAGGAAAGGCCACTGCTGGTAAAGTTAATAGACACAGATGGCTGCTGGTCGGTTAACATGGTATTGATCCTGACCAGCTTGTTGGCCAGATGAAGCATGTATGCAGTTGACCGTAATCCAGCTGAATAATAAATCTACATCAGAAATCATTGAGTTGAAATGAAACACAAGGCAGGACAGGACTTTGGAAAAGCACTTACCAGACTGCTGTTTTGTTGTTGTTTTTTTCAGGTTTGCTGCACATTTAATTTCTGGAGTTCTGGAGTACAAGACTCTGCTTGATGCGTAAGTCAATGAAAGCAAAAAATGAGTCCATACTAAAGGTATTCAGCCACAGCAGGAATATTTAGTGTAAAACTGGAGGAGAAAACTGCTCTCCACCAGGAGTTGTGTAATATTTTTGAGACATTAACAAGAAGGCATCCACCAAAATGTTCAAATTAAATCCAGTTTTTCATCATGCTCAGTATTTTGCTCCACTTATTTTCATTGAATTCAGTCAGGTCCTTTTTTGCAAAATCCTCCTGACAAAATAGCAGTTAGACAGTGTAGAGCTCTGTCAATGAAAATATGTTTTTCACGGCGTAAACCAGACATAGATCGTGCAACACACCCCAGGTAAATCCAAGTACCTACACAGCCGAGTATTATTGTGAGCATCCCACTGACAGCCAGCAGACATGCTTGAAACCTCTTTGGAGGAGGTAAAGGAGGTCAAACTGTGCGTGTCCCTGTTGTGTAGACGTGCTCTGCCTGTGGACTTCGCCCGAGGTCAGCTGGCTGGAACTCCTCTATGCATGGAGCAGTATTATCGTCTCTTCACCTCCTACCGCTTGCCAGGGCCGGAGAGGGACACACTCGTGGCCCAAAAGAGCAGCGTGATGCCAGAACCAGAACACATCATTGTGGCTTGTAAAAACCAGGTCAGACACGTCAGATTTATCGAGTTTGATAGAACAAACCCAGTTCAAAGCCGATACACGAGCGCCTTCCTGCTCATCCAGCACTCGCTCTGATAGTAAAAAGGCAGAAAAAAGTAATTAACAGACACAAACACTGACAGATGCTCTCAGTTCAATTAATTGGAGCAGTTCATAGTTGCATTACGCTAAAAAAACAGCTTCAGTCTACACAAGTCCACCATGCTCTATGTTAAAGGGTACTTTGAGAAGTTTTAGTGCACTGACAGAGTCCGGCTCCAACCTCTTCAGTTCTTTGTGCTCGATGTGGTGATCAATTTCCGCCGACTGAATGAGAGAGACCTGCTGACTCAGCTCGAGAAGATTGTCAAGATGGCTGAGAGCGAGGAGGAGAAACTCCCGGCCATCGGATTGCTCACCTCAGATGGACGGACAGAGTGGGCTGATTCTCGCAGGGCGCTCATGAGAGGTATGTCTGTGACGGAGGTTTCCAGAATGAAACATGCCGGTGCACAAAAACAAGGTTATATAGCTACTTCAGCTACTTGATGGCTGTTTCACAAGATAAAGAGAGCACTGCTACAACCAGGGCTACTTTCGATTAAAGTGACTCACTATTGCCTCTTGAGGAACCCAGTGGTATTGCTACCCTAAATGAATTTTCTTTTTCTGAAGAGTCGACAAACAGGGACTCCTTGGACATGATTGAGCGCTGTATTTGTCTGCTCTGTCTGGATGATGGCAGAGGGGCGGAGCTAAGTGACACCGCACGAGCTATGCTCATGCTGCACGGCGGGGGAGTGGCCAAGAACAGCGGTAATCGCTGGTACGACAAGCCCATGCAGGTTAGTGCTGGCAGATGTCGAGTAAAAACACTCATAGAAAACTGTCTTCACTGTCTGAATTATGTTGAGAAATAGTGATTGAGGATGAAAAGTTTAAAGACAAAAGTCAGGATACATTTACTCCTTTAATTACACAAGGAAACTAAGGTACTCAATGGAGAACAAATTCATTTTCATCTCTAAAAGTACCAGAGGATGTAATTAGCCAATCCCAAGACACATTAAGAATTTATTTTCAAAGAAATTCTGTTGGATGATGGATAATCCCACTGGATTACAAGTCCTCAAACCAGAGCAGTGTCATTAGCATCAACTTTGATATGTATGTTTTGATAAAGAATTCAACTGCTTTGCAAAAAGTGTGTGAGTGAAATGTGTCGTGAAAAAAGAACATGTAGTTTCAGCGTGAAGTCGAATACACAAGTACATTAATGAAAGAAATAAAACACATCTAGTTTTGAAGTCAAGTCCGGCTGGAGGATCTCCCACTGAAAACAGCATCACTGTGTCAGTTTGTCGTAGGAGCTGACGGCTGCTGTGGCGTTGTGTGTGAACACTCACCGTTTGAGGGCATTGTTCTTGTGCAGTGCACAGAGTTTCTGCTCAAATACATGTAAGAATGGGAATACTTGGATATTTGGAAATACAGAAGTGTGTGTTAATGCAGTGATCTGTAAAATGAAGAATACGGTGAGTGATGTATTTGTGTTTGAACCAGGACTGGCAGCCCATCAAAGTTGGTCCGAGCCGCAAGCGTGAGCGAGCTGCCCGCGCCACGTCGACTCCGCTGGAAGTGTACCCCAGAGATTCAGAAACTCCTCTCTTTGTCTGCAGACAGACTCCAGAGGTTTGGGTTTACTCCGTTTGTCAAAGAAAACATGGGTACATGCTTTGAGACGCTCACGTGCACTCTCATTTACCCAGGCTGGTTAAAAATCTGGACATGAACGTCCACAAGTTCGATGATTATGGGAAGGAATTCATCAAGAAGCAGAAAATGAGTCCAGATGCTTACGTCCAGGTCGCTCTTCAGTTAGCCTACTACAGGTCGGCTAACGTTCACATTCACATCAACTTTGACTCCAGACGACAACACCTTTGTGTGTTTGTTACCCTAGGTGTCACGGCAGACCTGTGTCGACCTACGAAAGCGCCTCTATACGGCGGTTTAAGGAGGGCCGAGTGGACAACATTCGTTCAGCGACGCCAGAGGCTCTGGCTTTCGTCAAAGCGATGACTGATGGGAAGCTGAGCACAAGTGTAAGATGTGTTAGTGAGGATGTTGAGCTGTCCAGGCTAAAGGAAAGAAAGTAATGAAGTAGTCAGTTTTCTTTATTCGATGCAGTCCACTATGAAAAACCATGCTGGGGGATTTACTGCCTAGTATTGATTCTCAGTTGTTTATTCATCCAGGTTGCGGAAAAGATGGAGAAGTTACGAGGAGCCATAGCGGCGCAGACAAAGTATACTATTCTGGTAGCTATTAGTTAACCTCCTTCTGCTCCAATGCTGACTTCTCTTGGCCAGGAAAACACAATAATGTGCATTTTCTTTTTCAGGCTATCACAGGAATGGCGATAGATAATCATTTACTGGGATTACGTGAAATTGCACAGGAGCTGAAGATGGAGAAGCCAGAGATTTTCAAAGACGAAGCATATCTCATCAGTAATCAGTTTATTCTCTCTACAAGTCAGGTATGATTGAAATTCATCCCTTTGATATTTGTACATGAGCTGTATGTATTTTTTGTATTTTTTCTTTAATGAAGCATGTGTTCTTTCCTCAGGTTCCTACTACGGTGGAGATGTTCTGCTGCTACGGACCAGTTGTTCCTAACGGATATGGAGCATGTTACAACCCTCAGTCAGACCACATTCTCTTCTGCGTGTCGAGCTTCCGCGATAACTCCCAGACTAGTTCATCCGAGTTTGTCAGATGTCTGGCTGAGGGGCTCCTGGACATGAGGGATTTGTGCTGTAAAAGCAACTCCACCCACACCAGCCCACCTGAGAAGAGAGAGGGTCAAACGCTGGAGATGCACACACAAACAGACACAGACTGGCAGAGCAAAGCACAGCAGAAGCCCGATGACCTAAACAGGCATCAGCAAACGCTGCCACAAGTTCTGGTGAAGGCACCAGATGGAACGAAAGTGGAGGCTCAGACCCAAACATCAGCACAGGGAGAGACACGAGCTTTGAGGAATGGAAGTAAATCATAGGAGACCATCGAACGTAGTGGTAATGTGATGTTAACTGCATGTTTTATGTGCTGCAATAATGTCTTACATGTGTAATGTTAGGAAATATTTGTATTTTAAAAAGTGCTGCGGTGAATCTAATGTGCTCATTCTGAGAGAATATTTTTGTTGGCAGCCTTATCGGCTGCTGTCAGAGAAACATCCCTTATAATCAAAATGCCTGACTGATTTATGCGAAAAAGAAATTAGCCAAAAGTTGGTTGTTGCTTTGCACTAAACTAAGTGAAATGTGAATTATTGTTGTCATAGTAAGCAAATATTAAAACCAAATATTGAAATGGAGTCACAATCACAGATTGAGATTCAATCAGTCTGTATGCATCTGAATCATGACACCTGTCAGTTTGCCAGTTTCACTGCAAAATGTGTCCATTTATCATAAGTGTCTGAATGTACGTATGTCACCCTGTGAATCGCACGCTGCTTCCGCCTCACTTGGAGAAAATGACAGTATATTGTGAACCTAGAATGTTCTATGCAAAACTCATATGTGTGTGTCTTCATAATTTAGTCAATATGTTAGATGTGTTTTTTTTAAGTATTGTATCCATCAAATCAGTATCATATGTGTAACAAATGAATACTTTATTCCGCTTCCCGTATACTACAATTCACACTGTGGAAGCTTCGAAGTTAATGTATTTTTCAGGTTATTTTAAAAAAGTGTTGTGATTAAAGCTGTGGATTTGTAAATTTATTAGAAGATTAGATGAATAATTTATTTTTTTAATAGATGGGCAAGTATAATTGTACATTTAAAATGGAAATATATGTACATGTAAGTGTATGTGTGTTTATGAGTGTACTGAACTGTATTTAAACTTAATTTAAAAAACTAAGTAAAAAAAGACACTTTAATAAATTGTAAATCTATTACTCTTGACAGATTAGATGAATAAAAATTCGTGAAACTTCTCAAAAAGTTATTTTTTGGATTGTATACTGTTTATAGATATTTTACTGTGACTATGTAGTACACAGTCAGTGACACAAAAATGTCACCATTATGAGCTATCATTCTTCTTTTATCTCTTAATTGTAAAATCATATGGTTTAATTGTAATATTGTGACATTTAATGGCACATAATTTGACATAATCATGTTAGTGATGAAACAAAAGCATTTTCAGAGAGCCCACAACAGACTTCAACGGAACTGCAGGCAAATTAGAAACAGGAGTGTGTTGTGTGAAAGTACATACAATGTCTGTCAGCGCGCAGGTGACTTTCTGTTATGGACCTTATCAATCCAGTGGTGCTGCGAAGCACTGTCCGTCTGCAGAGTCTCTGGGGTGAGCCCTCGAACCCGTGTGAGTGGAATGTGGAGTGGAAGTATTCAAGTTGTTTCAAAGTTTGTGCATCTGACGTGTCTGCAGCTGCTCTGGCAGCTCGCAGACGCCAGTGTGTTCTGGAAGAATCATGGAAGTGGAACACAGTCGAAGTTGTGGTGAAAGTGGAGTTTTCATCTGTGGTTATTAAGCAACAGAGCTTGGTGTGTAAGGTCCTGTTTGACACAAGCAGAGACAACTCACGTCACGTTTGCAATGCAGCAGGATCAGATGAGGAACCTGCTGGTTTTACCTCCCTCAAGGTGGAGACGGTCAACTGGAACCAATTTGAACAGAAACTGTTACCGCTTTGGAGAAAGCACACTGAAGATGATGAAAAGTTATTTTCAGAAAGAGTTTGTACTACAGGATTTTAGTGATTTATTTCGAGGCAGAAAACACACAGTGAACACAGTTATATATACATATTCTAAACCTTTGCTCGACTGCTAACTTTAGCTGTTTCTAACATTAGCTTAGAAAAAGTTTTTTTTAAGTTTTTTTTAGGGAATTGTATTCTCTACTTAGTTCATAAATCTTCTAATTATGTGCTGAAAATACAATGACATTACATAAAACTATATTTTCTGAACAAACAAGTCGTTATTAAACTTAAATACTTTATTGCACGTGTTTTTTGTCACTAATAAACTTGCATACATATAAAATCATCCTGTTTGTTTGTTTATAGCTTATGGTTCGCTCTCCCAGCTGCGTGTCCACCAGGTATTTCTACATAGAGGTAATATCAATCTGCTAAACACCTGGGGACTTATGAGTGACAACAGAGTGTCAGTATTGCTCTCAGAACATCCGAGGCTTTTGCTCAGTGTTTATGTGTTCACTTCCCTCAGGCTCTGCACAGGAAGCTCAAGCCTTATGTCCTAAGTAGAAAACATGGCTGCAAGTCTCTGTGCCAGCTGGCTCACGTCTCCTGGTGAAGTGAGGTGTGACAATAAATACAGACTCCGTTAAGCAAATACAGGCACTAAACCTACAGATGTGTTTTGGATTCACACCTTTGATATGTGATGCACATTCATTATTTAAGAACACCAGAGGGACTTTTGTGTGTGTGTATCGTAGCTAGACACAGAGACTACTCATTTTTTTTTAACTAAAAATACACTATATCAATCAACAGCAATTAATATTGTCGTATTTAGCAGAGCAGGAACAGAGGTATATACCGTGCTAAAGCTTCTGTAATAACAATGTGCTTGTATGTTTTATTTGGGCTACACAGTGTGCTATTGCTAGTTCTAGAAACACAATTATATAAATGAGTAGTGAAGTAAGGATCAGACAGTACAAACTTGGTGATACAGTGACATCTCACTTCATGTCTTCATCTACATTTCACAGGCCAGAGACAGAGAGAGAGGAGAGAGAGAGAGAGAGAGAGGGAGAGAGAGAGAGAATTTAATTGAATTCAATTTAATAACATTTTTCCTAAACCCAGAATGTTTTTTATAATAGAGGTAACAAGGAGACAAGTGATGATCCAGGCGTAAATGCGGAAGTGTTAATAAATGATGGCTACTAAAATCTATCTTTGTTACAAATCTAAAAGACTTTTCATTACATTAGATGAAATAATACATGTTCTGTCAGTGGCCTCTCTCTATTACAAGTCCCTCTCCTGGAAAGCGCTCAGGTTGAAAGCCGTGTCCATGAACCTCTTCAGCTCATTGAGGTGCGTTGACTTGTTCCCCGTTGCAGGTGCGGCTGCGGGGCCCCGTCCCACATACCTGAGTGAAAAGTACTTTGTGCATGACTGCAGTAACTGGTTTGCGTCAGAATATGAAACAAAGAAGTTTTCACACTCACCAAATGGGTTTCTTGTTGGCCACCACGGTGAGGAAACGTGGTCTGACGTAATCATAGTAACCCATGTTCTTGTGCTCCTCCTGACACCAGACCAGCTCAGCATTGGTGTATTTCTCCACCTCGGCTCTGACCAGGTCGAATGGGAATGGAGAGATCTGAGGCAGAAGGTGCAGTGATAGTCATTAATGACAAAACTCCTGTATGTAAAAACAGAGACGGATCCATCACCTGTTCAAGTCTGATGATGGCGACGTCTTTTTCCAGGTTTTGCTGTTTCCTCTCTTTAGCCAGCTCGTAGTAGACTTTTCCAGTGCAGAAGATCACCCTTTTCACCTGGCCTGCGTTCTGACTGGGCGCGCCCTCGTCTGGTATCAGCCGCCTGAATTTCGTGCCTGCAGACATTCAACGTAATATGTTTTATAACTCTCGGCCTATATTGATGAATTACATCAAAGTTTACTCGATAAAGTAAAACCAGACCTGTGGCTACGTCGTCAAAACTGGACCTCGCATCAGGATGCCTCAACAGAGATTTAGGAGTGAAAATGATAAGCTGTGAGGAAAAGAGTAAAAAAAAGTTTATCAACTATGAGTAGATGAATTTTACCATCCGTGTCCTCTCTGTGGGCCATGAAAACAACTCCAGAGATAGTAGTCATCTCATTTCACGCTCATTTGGTGCCAACATATAGCAGGCAGCGTCAGCATTGGGACAGCGGAATGTTTCTTTCACAATCTAATAAATAAAACCTTTGTGTGTTCAGACACCACGTCCGGACTTTGTCAGAGAAAACAAACAACATTATTCCCTACTGGCACCCGCACTAATTTGCTCAGGAAGATATTTTCTCATGCTCCGTAAAGCATCGCATTTATTTGCGACAAGGGATCAGTTAAGACATTCACTGTGGCTGAAAACTGAAAGGAGAGCTGGGCACATAACGAAAGAATTATTTAAATGTTAAAAAAGTTCATACTCTCACCACTGGTGCTTCAGGACAAGAACGTATAAAAGTTATAGATGAGTTACACAGGTTTCTTTGTCAGTACTGGCAGCAGGATATCACTGTATTACTATGTCCAATTACAATAATGGTAAATATATCAGATTTTAAATGATAATAAATTACATGACTGATCTTTTTGGCAGTCGTCTCTCTGAATCTAACCTTGATGGGTTGAAAGTGCATTTGACAAATACAAAACCTAACCAATTATACATAGCTGCCATAAAACGTCTTCTAAACCACTGTAAACACATTTTATCTCACATTTCTCTTTTGGTGTAGCAGAGACTGATGTGATTTGATTTTGTCTCAAATGTAAAAGCATCCATTACTGACAAGCACACACTGAAACTAAGACACACAGATGAAATATAATGAAGACAGTGTTCTGCTTTACCGGTTTTCTGAATGGCAGCAGAATCTGCCGTCTGAGCACATGACAGTAGTTAGCGGGTGTGGAGCAGTTGACCACGATCCAGTTACAGTCGTACAGCTGCTGGACTTCAAAATCGCCACTGAATTCCTTCATATCAGAGTGAATCACAGAAAAAATATATCAGTAATTGATTATGATCTTTAGTTGTGGTGGCAGAGGAGACATCACAAACTGCACAGATACACTATATCTCACTCAAAGTCAAAGACACACACACACACACACACACACACACACACTGAAAGTACAGAGGATGCTCATCCCTTAGAAAGCTTCCACTAATAACTGGTCCTTATCCCATTTGGAGGTGAACGTCTCCTCATACCAGCTCACCTTTGAATTTTGACTTTAGGGGATGGAGAAGAACGTTTTGGGGTTTTTTTTAGCTTAGGAGATGTCCAATATGACCAGATGGAAGTGGACACTGACGGCAGTGGACTGTGGAGTGAAGTGTGTGCGCACGCTGCATAAATCTGATTAAAACGCATTCGGGTAATACAGCACGTGTGAACATACAGGGAAGTGATCTGGGTCATCTTTGCTCATTTGCAAGAAGCGTTCAGGTCGAGCTGATGAATGTTCAGGACCCTGAGGAGACAAAGACACAAGGAACATGAAAGAAGAATCCAACTGTTGTTTTTTTTCAATTGAAAATTGCTAGTCAACTTTTAATTTGAGATGAACATTTTCTACAACACCAAGGTCAAGCCAAATCTCTCTTCTCACCATTCCCTCCATCCCGTGTGGCAGCAGGAGGACAATACCGTTGTTGCGAACCCACTTGGCTTGACCCGAGCTGATGAACTGGTCAATGATACACTGGGCTGTGTTGTGAAAGTCTCCAAACTGGGCTTCCCACAGGATCAGAGCGTTCGGACTGGCCATGGCGAAGCCCAGCTCAAAACCTGAAGTCACCATCATTGTTACACGGCGCCACAAAGTGTCACATGACATCACATGGTGCTGGTGCAGCCAGATGGACTCCAGCCTCACCTAGGACGCCGTACTCGGATAAAGAGCTGTTGCAGACGGTGTACGGAGCCTGGTTGACCCACAGGTGATTCATAGGAACACAGATACGCTTGTCAACCTCTTGGTCGTGCAGAACGTGATGGCGGTGGCTGCAAAACAATAAACAACATAAAGAAACGATGGATACACACATACACGCTGTGAAAAAATATCCAGTCCTCCGAGTCGACCATTTGTTCAGGGACCTTTGAAAGATGAAGGCGCATAAAGCATAAATTAATGTAATGACATCATCTGTTACTAGGAGAGGATATTGATGTATCACATTCGGCTGAGCTCACACAAGCAAAATCATTTAAAAGCCCGTAACTAATGATTATTTCTCAGTATAGATTAATTACTGATTATTTGACCATAAATTGATAAATTATCTGGTGTAAAGGTCAAAAATACAAACTGTTTGGTTTGTTGCTGACAAAAAGTAGGGAATTTCAACATTTGAGAAGCTGCAACCAGTGAAAATCTATTTATCTAATCCTGCTTGATAAATTACTCAAATGAAAGATCCTTGTTTGCTTAAAAAGTTACATGCTGTGTTTCACAAAGTGTTTCAGCCGTAGGAGCCCAAGAGCTTCATGACTGTGGGTGAGGATGCACGGTAAAAACACACACTGCAGCGCGTCCAGGCCCTTGACTAAACATGACTAACGTGCTATTTCCTCATCTTCAGTCAGGATGAGGCTCAACGAGAGTCGATGGGAGAGAGGAGTCCGGCGTTAACAAGCTCTGCCAGTCAGCTCGCTCCCCGTCCACGCAGCAGCCTTCACAACCAAGTCTGACAATCGCTTAAAGCCCTTTAACATCTCTGTAATGACGGGAGCACTCACTCACACACACACACACACACACACACACACCGTGGTGGAGTTTATGTAATGGTCAGGCGGAAGAGCTGCAGGAAATAACCAAAACCTCCTGACTATTATCTCCAACATGATATATCACCCTGTAGATGACTAGATAATCCTGAATGAAATCATTTGAATATCATTCATAATTAAATTGTAATGAGGTCACATGATGCATAATTGTTTTGTTTGATCTTTGTTCTACATTTGCAGAATATGCATTTTCTTTTGATGAAAAAAAAAAAAAGAATCCACAGCAACATACATTAATTGAGGCAAAGCACATTTCTTTTTACAAACAATTTCCTCTTGAAAAGCTTTTCTTTGCTTCATAAACAACACACTCACTCAGAACACTCTTATTTCACACACACACACACACACACCCTCTGCCTAGGGGCCCCATTAGTCAGGGAAAGGGGTGCGTTGCGTAGCGCATGCAAACCCACACGAACACCACGACTGAATCCATTAGTCCGTGCTGATACGTACACAAGCAGGCCTACTCAGCTGCAACATCTCAATATGCTCAGCTCCTGAGAACGATGAAGGCGAAGGCAAAGGCAAGGGGGGTG
>CAAKHB010006004.1:138799-155616 GCA_901007665.1 Aeoliscus strigatus | reverse complement strand
GGAAGGCAAAGGCAGGGGGGGGGGGGGGGGGTGTGAAAGCGCAGGCGAGAGGAAAGGAAACGTAGGAAACGATGGAGAGATGTGAAGTGCAGCTGAATTGGAAAGAAAGGTGAGACAAAATATTACAAATCAAAACAACAGGTGACAGTGGATGTTGTGGGGGGGTTTCAGCCAGGGAGACTATCCTGCTGATGGAGACGGCGGATGGTCCAGCAGCTCCTGGTTCGTTAACGTGATGTATGTGGCTCTCAGCTGGAGGAAGGGAAGGCGGCGGTGGGGGGGTGTCAGTGACGATGGGCCGGGGGAGAAATGATAGGGGACAGACGAGACAGGCACAGTGGAAGGGGGAGCTGGTTTTCGTTCATGTGTCACTTGTTCCCTGTATAGCATGACAACAACATGTGGACTGTACGCTTCCCAGGAGACTGCGCTGACGTCTGTGTCTGTCACACTCCCTGTGCCGCCCCCGCCACTCCGCCAATTACTTCGTTCACAATCTATGACAGAGAGTCTGCTTCGCCTTCTACCTGTGGTCGTACAGACCCGGACACGCCACCACCGGTTTCTTTCTCAGACACATATATTTCATAGACCTTTACAACCATTTTGTGCTTTCAAAATGTTGAACTCACCCATATATATAAGTACTTTTGTAAGTACATATACCACTTGCCAGCAGTATATCATGAGAGTGTTTTTATGAAAAGCCAAACTACGTATGCATTGCGGTTTTAGCACAGAGATGCCATCCAATCAGAAAAGAGGATTCACACTGGCGATGGAACAAACGACTCCTTCTGAGGTCATCGGGAGAAAAAAAAAATCCAGTTTATCTGTGAGCTCATTCAGTAAGTGGAGGGTGTACGACTCCTCAAGGACTTCCAAGCTATAAAAAATTAAATGGGATGAATCAATATAGTTAAAACACTTGTGGAGCTTTTAGCGCAGCAGCTGTGTCTGTGTGTGTATGTGTTTCGTATATACCATGTTTTAATCACAGTAGTGGAGACTCGTCTTTCTTATAGGGACAAAAAGTAGTTCCAACAGTAAAAATTTGTACATTTCAGAGTACGAGTGTACAAATGCATGAAGGTTGTTGAGGCTCAGGGTGGGGTTGATGGACTCACCTAAAGGTGCCCCGCTCTACATCCTGCCCACTGAGTCGTACGTGGATCCCATCTCTGAGAAGTGAACCAAAGGCCATGTACTCCCCTAAAGCCCAGTCCATCTGCCGATTTTTTATCAAGTCTGCTCGGCCACGCAGGATACGAGAGACACCTGGTTAAGACGCACACACAGAAAAATGTCACTCTCTGTAGCACTCTGCTACACACAGTCAGCTGAGCAGCCAACACCTACTGCGGATGTGTTTAATGGTAAACTTATTTTTTTCAGCATTTTATTCATGTGCCTGTGTCCCATAATGATCCGTGATGTTGCCTATTTCTAGATTTGTCGCTTGTTGTTAGACTCACCAGGGTGGATCTTAAAATCCTCCAGAGGAACTGAGCTGGCTGTCTGGCCAATGTGCTGCAGAACCTCCTCGTCCAGTCCCGTGTTGGGACATGTCATGCTCTTGGGCTCGCCGTCTGTTCTGAAGAAATCTACAGGGACAAACAGCGTCACTCAAACACAAACGCACATTATTCACAAACAAAGGAAACATTTTATTATGAGCTTCAGGACATTTCCTCACCTGGCCACGGGGAGTCTAACCAGTGTCGGATGTGTAAGATCTTTTCATCCTTGGAGCTGGTGTACGCTTCTTCACAGATCTTGTCATATTTAGCAACTTCTTCCTGCAGCCACATGTGGTTTACGTGTGTTGGGAACATTAAGAAATGCAGGGATTATTTCAGTGACGGTACTTTAGTACAAACTGAGACAGAAAGAGGGAAACCAAACTTTCTTCAAACTGAACAATGTATAAGTATAAATATATTCTATAATGTATTGTATTTGCTTAATTAGTTGGTGAACTTAATAAGTTCTTTCGTAGTATTTTTAATATTCGTATAAATCATCCAGGCGCTGCAGATAAAAACGCATATATTACTAAATCTGGTGCATTTACATGCTGTTCATCAGTGCGCATCGTCTCTTCTGGAATAAAATAACACAAGGAGGTTTCACCAGACTGGCTGTATCATAAACAGGCTCTTTGCAAAGGTCCAGTTAGGTCACACGAAGGAAAACAATGTCCATCAAATGCCAGGAAGTAACGCACCGTATTACGTTTTTTCCTGACATTGAGTATGAAAAAGCCTCATAATTGATAATATAATAAAAGTTTCTCTGCCAGATGAAGCACCTGAGCAGTTCCATGGAATGGAATATCTGAGATATACTTCAGGTTCCTGACAGTGTTACACAGTGTGTGTGTGAGTGATTGGACGACTTGATGATTGACGCACAAGTGTAAATTGAAACTAAAATACACCCATGCAGGCACGACGAATTTACTTGACAGCTTCAGCAACATCTAAGTGTGATTTAATGCACCCGGTCCAGCAGGCGGTGACACAACATAAAACAGTAGCAGCTAAGAAAACACACTATATCCAGCAAGTATTACATCACAAACCTCAAATTCCTGCAGCGTCACCACCCCCTCAGCAATGAGCTTGTCAGAGTATTTCTTCAGCACATGCTCCTGCCGGTGGATCCGTTTGTACATCAACGGCTGGGTGAACATGGGCTCATCCATTTCATTGTGGCCAAACCGCCTGTAACTCACCTGCGAAAGCACAGAAACACCTTAAAAGCAAAGGATGGACCGATGAGAGCTTGTGTTAATCCGTCCGAGACTCAGCAGCGACTTACGAGGTCAATGACAACATCCTTGTTGAAGGTGTTCCTCCACTCTGCAGCCACCCGACACACGTACATGACGGCCTCAGGGTCATCTGCGTTTACATGGAAGATGGGCGCGTTGACAACTCGGGCCACATCAGTGGGGTAAGGAGAGGAGCGCGCCACCCGGGGGTCTGTTGTGAAACCAATCTGCAGACACACCGCACCCATACCAATAACAGTACATCAAAACTGTAGATGAACATATGCATTATAACACAAAATCATTATAAAAATATTCAAAATGTATCAACGCTCCAAAATATCACAACATCTTTTGGTCTGTGAAAGTCCATTTTACTTCTGTTAGTGCTCTTTGGGAATAAGCAGTTTACATATACATGCAAAATCATCACTACATAATAGTATTATAGGATAAAAACATAATTTAAGATTAGATTTTAAATCTTTTTGTGAGTATGTGACAGAATTTATATGCTCTCTTAAGCATAGTAATACCTGGTTGTTGACCACCACGTGGACCGTACCATGTGTGGTATAAGAGGGGAGCTCACTCAGGTGGAAGGTCTCATACACAACACCTTGTCCAGCAAAAGCAGCATCACCGTGCATCAAGATGGACATCACCTGAAAAAATGAGGCTCATCTCAGTCACCTTATTTACACGTCAACAGAACAACAAGCTTACTATCATCTAGAAGTGTTGTAGGAGACACAATGGGGAGTCATTTCCTGTATGTGTCACACTGGTAGACCCCATCCTCTTAAAGACACTAGTGTCAGGTCCTGATGTTACTCATGGTCGAGGTGGACTTAATCACAGATTATGCTTCTGACCCAAACGCATCATTTGGAATATTAGATCCAGTTCTACAAGCCACAAAAAAATAGCATTTTTTAGAGAGAACAATCAGAAGTTAAGTTTGAAACTTTTCTTTGTCTTCTTTTGTCTCTTCTCTTACGGTGACAATGTGGGATCGCATCTCATGTTATGAGAAGAGCTTTTCAGTCCTTGTTACCTTCTGTCCTCGGGTGTCTCCTCTGTAGAACTGCTCAGCTTTGGCTTTGCCCTGGACCACGGGATCCACCGCCTCCAGGTGCGACGGGTTTGCCATGAGGGACAGTGTGATGTTCTTATCCGTCCCACGGTTGATTCTCTCGTGATACATCCCCAGGTGGTATTTGACGTCCCCTGAACCCTACAGGTACATACATGGTTATAAAGTGAAGCATCAGTCGGTGATGTCTGATTGGTTCCTACCCTCACCTCATCAGCGGCTTCCAGCTTTGGATCAAACTGACAGAAGATCTGATCAAGCTCCTTACGGATCACATTGGCCAGGACATTCAGTCGACCCCTGGAGGTTTACGAAAGTGACATCAAACACGGAAGGAGAATATTACTTGTAGAAGAAACTGGGGGAAGAAGGTGTGAGACAAACTACCGATGAGGCATCCCCATGATCACACTGTCAATGCCTGCGGCACTTGAGCTGTCGATGATGGTTTTTAGAGCAGGGATGAGCACCTCACAGCCCTCGAGGCCAAAGCGTTTCTCCGACGACCACTTCCTGGCCAAGAAGTCTTCAAACCTAGACATGAAATGACAATACCCACAGGTTACACACAAGTTCATGGATACTTGTCTGAACCTGTTTCAGAATCCTTGTGTGTGTGTGTGTGTGATCTGGGACTAATGGAGGCACAAACGCCACTTCAGCTGAGTGGAATAAGCAGAAATATAGTGATAAATGTCTGCACACCAACAATAACATCATGCTAAAGGACCAGCAGTGACGTCTGGGATCTTTTATCACAGCTGAGAATGAGCTCACATGAAGAACAAGTCAGATATTCGTTTTTAGTGCCAGGACAAAAGTAAAAGGTCCTCAGGAAAAGTGAGGTACACTGCTGTCACCTCAATGTGGGTCATTACATTTGTATGCATTAACGTGTCTCGATCTTCATTCACTGCTGACCGTGTGGATCTGATCAGGCGGGCAAGCAATGTTCTCTTCTCAGCAGGAGTGAACTGCATGGTTCCTGGAGTCTCAAATTTCTGGCGAATCCACTGACACTGGTCCACGTTGTTGATGAACATGAATTCCACCCCGATGTGTCCACAGTAGGACGTCTGATAGGAGATGACAAAGAAGAGGGCTGTGACCGAAGAGACGCCATTGACGATATTTCTGCCATCATTACACACATTTGTGGATGTAACAAAAATCAATACCTCTAATCGGCGTATGACCTCTCTCAGAGGAAGCGTGGTCTCCTTTCCTCCGATGAAAGTGGTGGGAGGAAGCTGGAAGCTTCTGTCCAGGTCAGACTCATCGAGGCCGTAAAAACCTTCAATTACATCATGAAAAACAGCATCGTTGAGTCCGTTTTTCACAGAAGTGGATATAAGATGCAGGCTAAAACAGTCAAACTGTGCTAAAAATAAACTCCAAGATGAAAATAGATTAATTATGAACATGTATGATTCCAGAGTGTCATTCATTTGAACTGTGTTGTAATGTTATATATATTTTGATGTTGGGTCAGAAAGAACAAATGGATAAAATATATCATCTTGGGTTTTGACAATAATAAGGTCCTTTTATGGACCATAGGAGCTGAGAACAGAACTAGCACCACCACTAATGGACTCAACTTCCTGAGCTACAGACTCCTTTATCATTCCATTGAGAAAACAGCAATATTCATCTGATAATGGAAGTATTAGCAATCTGTGTTCCTTGCAACTTTGTGCAGGGAATCAACACAATCAAATCTGGGTGTAAATTCAAATCCAGTGTTTCCAAACCCTGCGTCAGCCTGGCCGCTTTATCAGTAGCAGAGGCTCCACGTGAGTTTCCGTGCAGGCAGAGCCCACCTGAGAGAGCTGCTCAGGCTCAACATTAGCGGCTACATAAGAGGAGACAGGTGAAAATCATATTAAGAACACAGCAAGGATGAAAGGGGCCAGAAATAGACTCTTGTAGCATTGACTGACCAAATAATGGCCTGCACAGACTGTCATTAACGTCCATCAGGGAGCGCTACGTACAAAATGCAACACTATGTCCTGACACAGTGATCACTGATAACAGACGCCGGCAGACAAATGTCACCTTCTCTCCTCTTTGCTGACCTATTACCTCGTGCAGCACTCCAAGGAAATGAATGAGAGGAACTAGGCCAGTTATTCACTACAGAATCAGGCTAACCATCTATATGGACTCATTCATGGGTCTGCTGAGTTATTCAACCCTGGATCACACAAACACTGGCATACAGACAGGTTATTGAAATAAAGTGGATGCAGATACAAATCAGACATATTCATTATAAGGCAAATGGAGGCCAGTGAGAACGTTATAAGACCGAAATCCTGATCCCAAGTTAATTAGAAGAAAGGATTTCTATAGTGGGACTCTAATCAGCATACATACTGCCTGTGGGGTAATGCATATATCTT
Source organism: Aeoliscus strigatus (assembly GCA_901007665.1). NCBI lineage: Eukaryota > Metazoa > Chordata > Actinopteri > Syngnathiformes > Centriscidae > Aeoliscus > Aeoliscus strigatus. The sequence goes on along the minus strand of CAAKHB010006004.1, from coordinate 149,336 downwards.
TTACAGGAAGAGGGATAATAAAGAGGAACTCTTTACCTCCTCTGTACAAAGTCTGAACCAGAAACGGTATAATGAGACCTCTAGTAGCCCTGTATCAGTGTTTTAAAGGAGAAATATGATTGACTGTTTTAGGATTAAAGGGGCCACTTGATTCATTACAAATCCAATGAATCCTTTCTGAGGAGAATGATCATGACCGACATCCTCTCATAAAGCTGTGAACACACATAATGTAAGAAATGTCATAAGTTACCATGGTAAGATTTGTGGTTTCAGTTAAGAAATGTAGTGTATATCTTAGGATATTCAGATGAAACTATATAATCTTTTCATTGAAGCACATACTCTCAGGCATGTTTGTGGCAGATTTCCATTTTCTCCATGCCTTATATACAGTACGTGTTTAAAAGAGACAAAAACTTAAGATAATTAAGTTTTTACCTAATTTATCAATGGACGTGATCAGGTCTGAGGGAACGAAGGAGTCCAGGTCAGCTTCCAGGATTCCCAGAGGGTCTAACTGGGCCACATGGTGACCACGGATCTACACAGGACATTGGACAGAGACGTGGAGGGTGAAAGACAAAGTGTCAGACATAGAAGAATAAGAGGCGATTCTCTAAGGGGGCCGCCACTGAGTTACCGAGTATAAACAACTGAAGACACTCACACTCACTGTAGGTCAACTTGAAGAAAAGAGCCCCCTGGGAGTGCTTTTATGTCTATGTACATACACATTCAGTCCCACCAGGGCTGCAACAAGCTGGGAATAAATGCATTTGCCAAAAGACAGAAATTAATAAATCCCTCAGATACTTCCTTGAATTAATTTGAGGGCAACAGGAAATGTGACCACCTGTTTCGTTCAAGTAGTCTCTTTGATATTTCCATTTTCAAAAAGCAGGCAGGGTAAGTAGGCTGGAGATAATCTTGCAATTTGCATTAACTCGTGCAGCGACAAACATACTGCATATTCCTTTTAATACAAGGACACGGAATAAACATCTCACGCTGCCAGTAGTGTATTATATAGTGGATTTTGTTGATGCAGATACAAACCGGCAGCTGTCCCGTAGTGGATGAGACGCTGCCTTAAGATTTTAGTGGACATGCATCAGATATGTCATCAATGTTTTAATTGGTAAATATTATACAGCATAGTTATAAATTGTGTGTGTGTGTGTGTGTGTGTGTGTGTGTGTGTGTGTCATCACAGCTGGTCAGGCAGGATGTTAAGTACCTGGTAGGCTCTAATGAGAGTGTGTACAGCCAGGTGGTCCTCCACTACTTTCTGTGCCACGTCTGGTGAGTGGGACAACACTCGGCCCTGCAGCAGCGCAGAGGGGCGTCTCTCACCCACCTCGCCAGACGGACCGGTCGCCTGGATGTTCCGGAAGAAGGTGTCCCAGGACTGGAACACACGGAACGACAGATCCAGAAGAGGAAAGCAGAGTGCAAACATACTGTATCCCTGCTGCTTAACTACTCATTAAAATGTAAAGTTGCAACTATACAAACATAAATATTTACTGTAAAGAACTAATTAAAATATAAACGTATACTATGAAGTCTATACTAGAACCAATGTCAATGACTTTAAAGTGTTAGCTAACAGATGCTTTCCTACGTTTGGTCACGATTTAGACACAACGGTGTAAATCTGATCAGACGAGTTGGACAATGTTACCTCGTGGACGTTTTTATGATCCTCCAGCCAGGCGAAGTACATCTCCTCCACATAGCTGGAGCTGCTGCTCACTGTTTGATCAGGAGCCGCCCCGGAGGAGCAGCTTCTCTGGGGGTCAAACCAGCGGCGCCTGGCTGGTTTCCCCCCACATCCTCGCAACCACTGAGTCCCACCAAAGCAACCGCCTCTCAGCACACCGGCTAACGCCCGGAACTGACTCATGGCTGAAGGACAGAGAGACAGACCTCATTTGTGAGAATGTCATATACAGGGAGTGGGCACAATATTAGGAACTCCCCCAAGTAGTACACAACCTACACGTGGACCTGGTAAGTGGACTAGAATGTTCTACCATCATTTGTGTGTTGTGTTTTCATCACACAAATGGTGAAAAACAATCTACATAGCTTTTGTGAGTGTGCATGTTCACCACCAGTCTGCCATCTCAAATGAAGTTTTGATCATTTTAAAATATGAATCATGATCAATTCCAGGGTTATCAGGTTGAACAGCACCTTGCAGCAAGTGCTGCAATGCAATATTTGAATATTAAAGTAAATGTTCTTCTAATTTGTTTGTCTAGAACAAAGGAGGATGCACGTCTCCAACACTACGCTGCAAAAATTCTATTAAGAGAACAATTCTAGGTTCGAATATTTGTCTTATTTCTACTCACAATGTCTCATATTTAGTCATAAAATCTCTTTAAACTTAAAATAATACACCTGAAAAAGTGACTTGTTTTAAATGGAAAGAGATTTTATGACTAGAAATTTGACATTTTCATTAGCAATAAGACAAATATTCTAACCTAGAATTGTTCTCTTAATAGAATTTTTGCAGTGTAGTGTTGGAGACATGCATCCTCCTTTGTTTTAGACAATCAAATAAGAAGGACATTTACTTTAATATTCAAATATTTTAGAATTTTTAGAAATAACATCTTATTTGTAGAAATAAGATATTCGAAGTAAGGATGGTTGTCAGCTGGATTTTTGCAGTGTAGTGGATGTTTCATTCTCCCATTGGACTGAATGGGGGCAGACACGCCAAAAAAGGGGAGGGGCGAGAGACTAGCCCACGTGACACAAACATGTGACATTATTTACGGTGACTCAGTCCACAGCTGTGATGCACAAACCCACGACCGTTTATCTACGTGTATCTAGTAAACTGACAGCTGTGTGTATGAACTGGTGCACAGACGCGTTGCGCGCACACATGTGAACAGAACTCTTATTTGCATACAAACGACCTCTGCGTGACTCGGTGTGACTGACGCACGGCAAACTGCGCAAAGCCTCTGCACGCGTCCGTCCCTTCGTGCGCAACGTTAACGCAGCTGCAACAACCGCTGGGGCGTGAAGATCAGTGTGTTCCTGCTGCTCCTCACCTGTTCCTGCTCCTCCCCGGATCCTGCGGGCTACAGCACCGACATCAATGCCAGCACACTGGCCGGTGTCAATGTGGGTCGGTGACGGTTTTCTGTGAACCACTAATCCGTCAACGTCAAATCCTCCTAATCCCTCTCCGCCGTTAGTAAACAGCAGCACTGGCACTGGTACTTTGTTCTAGAATGTACATTTACCTCCGACTGCACCGCTCTGAGGCTTTTACCGTCATAGATACATCCTCGGGGATGCAAGTAGGACAGGTACCAGCGGAGGTGACACAGATCTGAGCACCCCCACCCGCCCTGATCCCGACCCGACTGCGTCAGGTGATGCTGCAGCTGCACAGACATCGTCACTGCTGCACCCAAAGGTGATGGTGTGTGGGAGCAGGGTGACTGACACTCACAGCAGTGACACAGAGGGAGAAGGAGAAAAGATCAGAGAACATCTTTGATGACAGAAGTCAACTCGACTTTGTTCTAAAAACTTGTAAAAACAGAACATGAGTAAGTGGGATCAGAATGATGGGCCTCAAACAATACAACAATTGGCCCTGCCCCCCTCCAGCGTCTTTCCCTCCCCAGCCCATCTCTCTTCCTCATTTAGATTTTCATCATTGATACTGGCTGATATGGAGGGAACCAGAGTTATTAATCATCAATCAACAAACAGGAAAACAGAAAAGGAAGAGTAGAAGTTTGAGGAGGCTCCACAAGACAAAGCAGCATTAAATCAATACATTTTAAAGACAACATTACCCAGCTGCAATCCACTGAGTTCATAACCTGTCAATATAAAATATAAAAGGTTTTATCACTGTATTAATACGGTTTTAAATGTAAAATAACACAACTTGTACTAACATTCTCTTATTTGCATTTGCCACTGCTCTCCCAGGTGACCTGGAGAACGCAGGGTCAGGCAATTATGAACTGAAATGCCATTTTGTTGTCGTGACTCTGCAGTCTGACAAAGATGGAGTGACGACCATTTGCTTCCTGGCGTTTTATTAATAGTGTTCATCAATGGAAGGACCTGTGCCGCTGTGGGCTAACACTATGGGCTTGATGTTAAATTACATCCTGTTTAGAATAATTACAACACTGTATACAGGACAAAAGTGGACCGGCTGCTCAGCGACTTCTTGTCTGGGGGAAATAAACCAGCAATGACTTCAAAACTATTTCTGGTGACATGAAATGTTATAGGGAAAAAGTTGTCATGATTGTTGATTGTAGTCATTAAGTGAATTTCCCAAGTACAATGTTTAGTCAAATTAAAATCATGGAACACCTGTATCACGTTCATCATCAGATGATTTGGCTTCAACGGTTGGCGGTTGGCTTCAAACTGACACGGAACAGCTCATTCAGACTCGGTGCAAATAATCCACTTACCCTCACCAAGACTACACAGCATTTATGAAACTCCACGTCATGAGGTTATTTAGGGTCCTAATTCATCCAATAAAGCATGTTTGAAGGCAGAATTAGATTTGTCTGAGAGCTGTACAGTACGTACTCTATATCTCCAAAATCAATCACCCCCTTCAAACGATCCAATAATGTAGGATCTCATGAAATCCACTGACACATCTGTGATGTTTCGAAGAACCAGCAATAAAACCACCAATGTCCCAGTGATCTATAAATAGTTTATTCAACCTGGTGAGAACACACACAGCAGAATAGCTTTGTTTCTTTTTTCCCCTCATTTCTCTAACATTTACCTTTGTGACTACGATCGTCCCATCAGGACATAAGATGACATTCAACAACGGTCGATATTTATCTGATTGAATGTGTTGATCACGTCAGCCTATCCAGCCAAATAGCAGAGGTTGTGTCATCGATTTGTATAATTGTGCACAATGATAATGAGATTACAAAGTACTGAGACGGGCTGACATCACCCAGACCTGGTGAACCACTGGATAAACGGTGTGCAGATGTTTTAACGGATTAGTTTGACACAAACACTTTTGATGTTGTCTGATGGAAATGAGCAGACATATGTATCTTTAACAGGATATGTTTTAATTAAGAAATTATAATTAACAAAAAAAGCTAAAAACCTACAGAACAATACTATGCAATACATTTACAGCCTTTAGGAAACCGCCATTAAATAATAATGTCCATACCACGATCAAAAATAATTAACTTCATCACGTCCCCAAATCAAATGCCATCTAAAAAAAATTAACAAAAATAATATTTTGCGTGCAATTCATTGTACATGTGCTCCCTCCTCGATCAAACCATAGCGGCGCAGTGCTTGTGTGAAGATGAGTGAAACAAATCAAATGACACTCCACTCCACTGACTCGTACTAAAACAGGTGTGTTGAATGTCCATCAGGGGATAAACAAGCAGCATATATTTGTAAAATACTGATGAATAAATGTTACCCATGCATAGACTACAGTATGGAATCTCTTTGTCTCTGCAATCAGGAGCCTCAACACTGTGTGTGGTGAATAGAGAAGAGAGAACTCATCCAGAAAGTAGCAAACTCAACATATGAGAAGATAACCAGGGAGGATTATCATGTCCTGGATTATCAGTAGTGGAACAAACATGCATATGAAGAATATTTGGCCATATTTGAACGTCATCAACCATAAGTAAGTAGAAACTAAGGATTCCGCATCAGATTTTGATTAAATAAAGGCCTAACAGCAACCAGGATTTACTATTGCTATGAGTTGGAAACATCTGAACGCATCTGGTGTTGTACTGTATAATATCACCAGCAAGAAAGGCAAGACTGTGCTCTGGTAGTTTGTGTGCAGGGATCGCAAACTTAAAGGGACTGTGTGTGACTAAGATGCAGAGTTTCTAAACCTGCTGTCTCTTTCACAGAGACACACTGCAGCTTTCCTCTGATTAATGAGACTCTAGTGCTGAAGGGGAGATCCCAGAATCATCGGCGGAGTCCACGGTGTCAGCCGCTGCAGGAGAGGAGATGCTCTCGTAGATGAAACTGTAGAGGCTGACGTCAGGTCTAGTCTTGCGGCAGTTTTTGCAAAACGAGCTGGAGTACTGGTTCAAAAGGCTGTACAGCTTCCCTGGGATGGAGAGAGGGAGGATGTACGGAGGGATACACAGAAATGACAACAAACAGGTTGAGAGACAAAGAAAAAGCAAGGAAATTTCCTAAAAGCATAAATAAAAGCTGTATGCGTTATTCATTTATTTAAATCTGAAAAAAGGGAGTTTTTTTTTTCCTCCGTAGCTCCACTTTTGGAAATGGATGGCTGGAGGGAAATTTCTCTGAAAGGCTTCAATAAATGTCAGCGGAAGAAAAATGAAAAGGGTGCGGGATGGGGACGGGGATGGGGATGGGGATGGGGATGGGGATGGGGGGGTGGGGTTAGTTCAAGCAGTAATCCACTCCGGCTGCGGCTGAGGCTGAATGAATGAGCTGGGGAACAGAGAGGGTCCATAAGGTGGAATAACTGAACATACAGATGGTTTATGTCCCGTTATTTATGCCTGCTGTTCCCCATAATGGCAAGAAGGACAAGGCTCAACAGCTCCACAACCTCCACTGGGCTGATATCGTCACCATCCCTGTTCATTACATAATCCAAGAGTGCAAAAAAGCCAGTGGTCGTTTAACAAGATCTGCAAACCGGATAGAAAATCTTACAAAGCAACAACACATACCCACTGTGACTTGTTTCTCCCTCAGCAACGTGTGCATCTTATGAACGTCACTCATGAGATGGGCGTCACCGAACGTGAAGTATGCCACGTCTCTCCCGGCCTCAGCTGCAGCCATCAGCTGAATCAGCGCTGGGCAGAAAAGAGAAGACCATTCAGGCAGCGATGATATGTTTTGTTTATCCTATAGCGCTGTATCAGTATTCCTTCAGCATGAAATCACAAAGGTGTAATTGACCTCTGAAAAATCAGTGTAGGGACGTTTGTAATTGGTCAAACAGCAAGACGGCGTCTGCCAGAAAGGAACGCTGAGTGACGGGGGCAATTTGTATCTGAGGGCTATGGGACGCAAAGTCTCATCAAGAACGCTCAATCTTTTAGCCTTTGCAAATTAGGTTTTAAGACTTTTAAATATTTAACGCACTGGATATTGATTCCAGATTAATGAAAACATACCAGCCATCATTTTCAAAGGGTCTGTAGTCTTTACAACAACGGTACAGCTCAGTGGTATGTAAGTACCACAGCTGATAATATATGTCTGACTGCCTTCTAACTCCAGTCCCCTTTAGCTGATATCAGCCTCAGGCAGAAATCCACTGTGTACTATTGAGCTGAAACAGAAATTAGCAATACTAAATGAAACATTTTGAGAGTGTTACGCTTCTGTCAAAACACCGATCTGTATTTATAATACTGCACAGTCGTGGGAGAGGTTTTTCATTTTAGCTCCGCCTCGTGAATCACACGGTACTAACACGTGCAGATGCACCTTTACCAATTGTATTTTAAGTATGAAATAAATTCAAGGGGATGAAACAGACATTGAACGCTGGCATTTGACTAAAATTTGCAGTGTGAATTACTCCAGGGGACAGTAAGTGGCCCCCTGCTTATTAAGAGTGGTGATGTGTGAGCCCAGGGAGAGCTGGGATTTATGGTGTCCCTTCCCGGCAATCAATTGCCCCGTTAATGGAAAACATAAATGTGTGTAAGCTGATCAATACAGGGAGGGAGGAACCGGCTGAGTGACAGGCAGGCACAGCCGCTAAGGGGTTTGAGAGAGAGCCTGGGACTGCTGTACGGTAAATAAGCAGGAATACTGAATGTTCTTCAACCGGCTGACACAAACTACACAAATCCTTCAGATGGAGAGTTGACACTGTGCTGCTGCGACATCTATAGCAGAGAGTACCTTTGAGTCTGGTGTCTCCGCCGAAAGCTCCGCAGCCCCAGTTGCCCGTGGCTACTGCCGATAGGTGCTTCTTGTTGGAATTGTTTCGGAAGAAACCACAATATGCCTGAGACACATCATCAAGAGGGAGATGATGTGGGGAAATGCAAAAGGGGGATCAGAAGTAAGTGACTGTGCTGCATTTATAACGGCATTGCTCATATTTGAGTGTACACATGAGGTTGAAAACAGTTTGTACAAAATCTTTTGCCGAACCAGTAAACCAGTTGTAAATGAGTATTGTCAGTTTAATTAGTTGTTGTGCAGCACAGGCAGATAAGTTACAGGCCTTGAGCTAAATTCAATGGTAACACAGATCACTGAGCCTATAATTAACATCTCTGCAGGTGGAAACTGATAATATGTCAAAGTTCACCAACAATGTAAAACGTGTCATGTGCGACATTTGCATCTGCTGGCAGAATCAAATTGGGGGATTTAAACGTGATGTGACAGACATGATGTGACAGTGTTTTCTTCAGATGTCCATACAGGGACATCTGACTCACCTTGTTGAGTTCTCTGTTCATCTTGTCAGGGTGAAACTGTTCCAGGAAGTTTCTGTATTTAAGAGCATCGATGGCCACGATCTCCGTACATCGTCTCTGCCAGTCATCTCTGGATGTCGGAGGAAAACAATGAGGGGGATCGGATGAACAGAAGAATATCTCACAGACCAGTTTACAATTTGATTTGGCAGCTTGAAATGAAGCAAGAACAAAACAATACAAGAGAAATACCTGGGAGTTTCATCCTTGTAGCTCTCCTTCCATTTGTAACTCTCAGCATAGCCAGAGTATTTACTGTACTGTTCAGTACCTTTAGAATAAAGAAAGCCACGATTACTGCTGATGTAGTTTACATCCATGTGTGAGCGGAGTCCACGATGAAATGACGTCATCTGGCATTCAGCAGCGAAAGCACAAAACAGACCGAAACATGTTTCAGCGCCTTATTTCTCAAATCTAATCTAGTGCTTTCTGCACTCCGACGTGAGTGCACGTTATCAGGTTGCATTGGATTGTCTGAAATAAAGGCCATTGATTTAATATGTAATCTGCTTTGGGGTTTGGAATGAAAAGCTTTTCAGCCATAATAGGACGAAACGGTTGGAACAAGAGACGCTACAGTTGCAATTTTGTGAAATCACTGTGACATAAAACATACAAGTTACATACTCAGAGTTTCAGTCTTGATTTAAACATGCATCTTCATTCAACATTTATCTCTCTGAAAATACTGCAAAGAGCTCCACTGAAGTTTTGCAAACTGATTGAAATGTGTGATGGCATAGACAGATGGTACTGACAAAATGATTTGCTTCTTTTTTTTTTACTTTACAGAAATAAAACGGCATTTGATTCACTTTTCCTTGACTTGACTCTGTTCCAAGAGTATGACGTGTCAGTCATGACTGCAATATGGCAAACTAACTCGTGTGATATTCAACAGCCTGTAACTGAGGCAGGATATAAAACAACAATGACACTGCAAATAAGAATTATGTTCCAAACCTCAGCTGAGTGGCCAAAAAGAACCTTTTAATCATCAGAATCCCATCTGGTCAGTCACATGTTAATTTCTAAAACACCAGCATGCACCATCTTCTCAGATCACTTTCTTCATGCTCAGAACTGATGTCCGCCCTCTCCTTCACCTTGATCTTATTTATCCAGGCAGCCGCCCATTACAGCATCCTGGCATGCAGGCTTCCATCACTAGATTATATCGAAGCCCTTCTACCTTCTGATCGGATAAAGGACCTGATGTCGTGTTCAAGTCGGAACACCACTGTTGGGATTCCGCTCAAGACCGAGAAATATGATTAACTGGAAAGACAGAGGAAGTCAAGAGATAAAGAGTCTAGAAACAGGGAAAAAAAATCCAAGAATAAAACGCTGAATGCGTGCAAGGAATATTGTGGAAGCTTTTAATGAATGTATGCCGTAACTGGCCCATTCCATTAGTGGCGCAATGACCTTAGTTGGGTTATAAATTCCTTTCTGTCCAAATGTAATAAAGTTAAGTGGAGAGGAGGAGGAGGGAAAGAGGGAGGCAGCAGAATGATTGGAGGCAGGAGGAGGACAGTGACTAAACACTGAAGGTGACTCAGAAGAGAGAAATGTTTTGAAGACGACAACCCGGCGCCATAGCATGGCGTGCTGAGGACAGAAGTTGATTTTAGCACTGACTGAACGGACCTGCTTTCCTGTGTTTGCTGGCAATATCAGTCTCTCATTTGTACAAAGGAGATTTTTTTTTTTTCAATCCCAAATGAGCATAATTTAACACTGTAGTGATACAGGTACTTTTAATATATCTGCATTACCTGATCAGATTTATGAGACATTTTTACTCTTGACTTAGCTTTATGTGTTACTGGTCTCACAGAGGTTATTCATTCAAAGTTACACCCTGCTGCACCCGTCTAGCCATTCTGCTCAACTACATTTTTCTCACATCGACAACTTTGAATCTCTGCAGATGACAAAGGTGTTAGGCACCCCAGCACAGTTACACACAGTAATTAATACAATATGAAGCAGAATCAGGG
>CAAKHB010006004.1:119229-137808 GCA_901007665.1 Aeoliscus strigatus | reverse complement strand
ACAAAAAAAAAGGAGGGGGGGGGGGGGGGGGGGGGTCTGCTCACTGGCCCACAGCCACGTCAGTCTGTGTGACAGTGTTTGCATGGGTTGACGTCTCCAACATCAGCTGCTATCCTCCTTCACTCATTCACCCCCAAACCTCACCCCCTCACCTCACCTCCTGACAGAATGACAGCCCACTCTGCCCTATCCAAACTCAACCCACAGCCTGCAGAAGCAGCCATCAATCCCCCTGTAGGTCTCCTGGCCCGCTGGGTCGCCCCAGTGCGATGGCTCATCCTCGTCATCCCTCTCCCTCTCAATCCCACCCCAGGGTCCTCACCTCCACCCTTGCCTCCCTGAGCTATTCATGTGTGTACATCAGCTGTCAGCAAGAGTAAAAAAAATGCTCGTCACCACTCTGTAACTCTGTGGGGGAGAGGGGGGAATCAATGCAGACAGATGCAAAGCCATTGATGTACGCAGACCCACTCAGTTTGAGCTGAAGCCCGTGAGCTATTACACAGATTAACGAAGTTGGAAGAAATGTATGATGGTGCAGGTTCTGTTTGTAAAGGTTAAACAGACTTGAAACATTTACCGGTAGTTCTGTACATGCATGCTTTTTCTCAGAACTCATATGCCCAGGATCATACACAGGTGATATTTGTGGACGACCTTGGAAAATGTTGCTGTCTAACTCTGACTTAGTACTTCCAAACCAACTCTGCTGCTTATGTGTCATATATGTGTGTGCGTGTGTTTGTCTGTCTTGGCGAGGATATGCCAGAGTTTTCTGGTTAAATAAATTGGACCAAACCGAACATTTTGACACTCACATTGTTAAGCCAGTATTTTATATGCCTTTTCAGTAACTGCATCAAATTCAGTGAATGAATTCCTACCTGCAGCATCCCGTATCCATCATCCTCAATCGTCCCCTCACAAGTGATATGTAAGCGAGTCAGCTGAGTCTGAGAGCTTGAAGAAAAAAAAAGATTGCAAAACATATGCCCTTCACCAAATACTTAGTAGAGTATATTCATTAATAAAAAAATGAGTAAAAATGTGTCAGCTAATCACTACATAAATTTGAGCAAAGTAGAACAGAGCGATACCGTTCCCAGCAAGGAGGATTGTTCAGCATTTGTCTTGTGAATGTCACAAGACCCGTTGGCCCTTTAAAAAGAGAAAAACAAAATCAAAAAATAAACAAAACACTCGACAGACACACTGCTGGGCACCAACATTTTTAATGCTTACTGTTTTGTGTGACTCTCCTAAAGTAACAGAAAAGTGTTTTCAGTTTCTCAATTTTTCGTGTTGAGGAGCCTTCAAATAACCTGAAAGAGAACAAAAAACAGAAGACTCTCAGGAAACCTCTGAAAATCAGAGTGAAATCATCAAGTGTTGTTTTACACCTTCTAATTACAAAAATGCTGCAGCTGAGAGGCGACCATGTTACTGGAGTTGGTGTCAGGAAGCTTTCAGACTGGCATCATGTCTCTCCCATCTAGGTCCATCCTAGGTCCATACAATGCCTCTGCCCCGAGCCCTGTTTCACTTATTCTACGTTACTGTAAAAACTAGGCTGCAAGGAGGAGGGAGAGAGGAGAGGAGATTCACTCTGTCTACATTTATGATTGAGATCTTATTCTCTCATTATATCTGCTAGGTGAACTAGGACATGAGGTTTCTGACAGTGTTATCGTTATCTTTTTTTATTATAGAGACTTCTTAATCATTCAGTCGTTTACAAGCAAAAACAATTTTCTTCCTTAATGAGGATTTGTTGTGGTCATATCACGTAATGGGTTTCCTCTGTCATTTTCTTCTCAAGCTGAGGAAAACGCAACTTGAGTCTCTGCCTTCCCTCCTCCCTCGCAAAACTATCCATCACTTAACGGAGGACAAACCTCGACAGTTCTGCCAAAACAGCAATCAGCAGATTGCTTGCTGCTCTGCTTGTCCAAGACAGAGCGCTACTGTAGCCGATAAGCAAAGTGACGGGGACCCACTCAATTACAGGGAGGAGGGAGGGCCGGTAACGATCTGCGGCCCATTTCTAAACTGCGCCGGTTGTCTTGTCTCATCTCTCAGAAACTCAGAAGCTCTTTCTTGTGTTTTGCTGCAGGCAGAAATGCTGAAAATGAAGGCAGGCCCGAGTGTCTGCAACCAAGTGCTGGCGTGGGTCTGAAAGTGCCAGCCCCCTGCAACTGGAATCAATGCTTACTTTATTACTGAGCTTTCTTGACTCGGCCTGCCACTAACACTCGATGTGAAGGCAGATATCATACAATATCACACATGGCTGATTGTTTTTTGAGGCTCTATTAAAGTGGTTGAAAAGAGCAAATAAATGAGATTTAATCATCATTAGGAGGCGTAAAATAAAAGTGCTCAAACTCCAAAGCAGAGCAGATGGCCAATTAAATGCTGAGATATCTGTTAGGGATGCAGACTGCAGGGAATGTCAGAATCCTGTAGTGCTAAAGCTACACTTGATGTTGTGCAAAGACAGTAAGCACTATGATAATTAGGTAAAAGCAACCTGACATGCCAGAGTATGTCAGGCAACAACGCTGGATGTTATCGAACATGTCACTAATGAGGAGACAGTGCCTCAAAGAAGAAGGGGGAAATTGAGTTGAGATGAAATCTGGACTGTGTCCCATAGTTACTGAGGTAACCACAGACCATTAATCCAGTAATAGACCTGGTAACAAAATCTCATTATATGTCGGCTACCAGGGCCCGACCACACCAACACTCAGGAGCTCTACCTCCTAAACAGCAACTGATAAGTCCAAAATATTGGAAGACATCAGAATCCCAAGAAAATTCTTGAGAAATAAAGTGAACCGGGACCACTTTAGCAAAGAAAGATTCCACAAAACAGTGATGACAGAAGACACAGCAATGGTTGTTGGTGTGGAAAATCCTCTGTTACTCGTGTGTACAGTACCTCATCACATCTACGCACGACAACTCAAGCTCATGAGAAACGAGACAGATGAGATGTGTCGTGTGTGTTTATGTGTACCTTTAAGTAGTCTGTCAAAACATTCAGTTTTTTGTTGAGTTTTAATTCCATCTGAACCCCAAAGCCCACAGACAGGTGTTTAAGTATTATATTCAAATACATTTTAACAAAAACACTATTTCTGCGTTTTTCAAATTTTCAACAGTCCTTGTCTTCTTGATTGTGCTCTCTCCACAGAGCTGCCCCCGCCCCTCCCCCTGCTCTGCACTACTGAGGTTCAGCAGGCCAAACACCAATTCAGCACATGACTCCATTTGACACAGCACTTCGTTTAAACTGAGTGACAGCAGTGCAAAAACATCTAATTCATCTGACTGTGGTTTACTAGGCACTAGTGCCCCCTTATGGAAATTAGCTCTATTATTGTACTATAAATACGTTTTCTGTACATGGTCACAGACCAAAAAGATTGTACACGTATGTGAGAAAACTTAACCTGCTAATCATACCAGTAATGTCTTTACAACACAGACTATTTGAAAATGATTGTGATTGCAGCTTTTTTCCAGTCTGACACGAGAAGTAAGTAAAAACCTCACATCACTGTAGGAAAACATCTGACTTGAGCTATGGACTAACGTTTTGTGTGTATATCCAGATTAACACAGTGTGCCTTTACCTGTAGAAGTTGATCTCAGGATAGTTGGAGTACTCAGACTTGCGGGAGTTTCGTCGGGGGAACGTGCAGAAAAAGGCATTGGCCAGAAGGCAGGCTATTTGCTCCTGAGACAGAGTCAGGGAATGGTTCATCCGTGCCTTCAGTAAGGGAATTGGCTTGGAAAAGAAGGGAAAATAAGAAAACAGAATAAAGGTGTGGCGTCAAAGCAGTGATAACCACTGAGGAGATCGCGATAGGAAACAGAGATGCTGAAGATACATATACAAGGTTATATGAGTGTGATAGGGTAGGTCTGAGGGCTAATGGGGGAAGATAATTAGTTTAGCAATCTAGCAGGCCGAAGAGACAGGGAGGGTTCCATTAAGTAAATGGGTTGTAGTAATTAAGGTCCCGGTTTTCTTGCTCTCTCCCAGGTTCGCTCTGTCAGACACACAGGCCCTATCTATCTTCACTGATTAGAGGTAAAGAGCCTCCCAAGGCTGCTCAGTTAGCAGATCAATACCACCACTAATAACACACACTTAAAAATGAGGCCTGACGCTTAATACCGCAATACATAACAGAGAGAGTCCGACAGATTCATTATCTAGCCGCTGCAACTTCTCTGAGGTGAAATCTGCCACAGAATTCTGTCTATTTATGTGAAACCTTGACTGTTTTTCTGCCTCCAACAGCTCCACCGGGTGGGAGGTGAATTACCATCATTGAATTAGACAGATTCTGTAACAGATAACTGAATTAGAGAGGAAAAATGTAATGCTATGATAGATGACAGAACCAAAATGGAAATAAATGTAGGTGGCATTTACAAGATCGGGAACATGAATCAGCTCTATTTAACTTGATTAAAAACAGAGGTCCTCTGAGGTTCCATGGAGGATGATAGCAAACCGTGTTCCACAAAATGCACACACATTTTTATTTTACAACATGACTTAAGTGAGCCTTACACTTCAGAACCAGCCTCCGTTTGGCGGAGCAACGACTGAATAAAGTGGAAGACGGATGGATGACAGGATCGCTCTCCTCCTCTCTCAGCCACGTTTTCTAATGAAGCACTTCTTGATCGGGGCCGAAGCAGACATTCATTATCTTGTAGTTGTAAATCAGATCCTGTATTTAACCCTTCTCTGCTCACCAGACCACTACATCCTCCTTTTCATGTACCTTAACCCTGCTGATCATCATTTAACTGGCCTTTCAACTTATTCACTTAACGTTTATGAAAAAGAAGAAAAGTCCCTGGCTTACCGTTGTGCAGAGATGACGAGCATTGAGAGCCAGCTCGACCATGGTTGGTAGTACAACCTCAAAAAGATCTTGTACCTCACAACTCCCAAGACACTGAAAAGAAAGGAAATACATTTACATTACAATTAAGACCTTATTTTATGGAATGGCTTTCAGTGACTTTTTGAGTTTTGTAGATTGTTTCCTCCAATTATTTTTTTCATGCAACAATTATAATAAGAATGAATAATAAAATTCCCATGTTTGGAAAGGGTTTTTTGTGTTTAAATAGTTTCCTCCCCCTGTGGTGCTGGGAAACAAACACAGGAAGAAATCCTCATTATGAAGTCTCAGTTGTTGAAGTTGATCACAAGTCGACATGGGGAATATGAGCTGAACAGTGTTCAGCCAATAAATTCGTACATCCCTAAGGAAAACCACCCTGCAATACTAGAGGAGCACTGAAAAAAATCTGAAACAGTCCAATAATAGTTGTGTCTACAACATTACAACCAAATAACAGTATCTAATATTGAAGGAAAACAGTTCCATTCCCCAACAATCCGGGTCAGTAAAGGTTTCACAGGTTTGTTGTTATTGGGAGGAAACCCCACTGCTCAGATCACTAACTCCAAATGTCGGTTTGTGCAGGAACTACCATCACTCGTCCATACTTGAGCCTATAGCTTAGCTCAGCATCCGCGTGCAATTTGCTCTAAAATAAACACCCAGTTATTCCATCATACACCCAGATTTACAATGCAATCACTTATGAGCGTATTGGCTTCGAAAGTCACTGTCATCAATCACTATCAAGGTAAGCAGGGGAGCCCGCTCTGATTAAATGGACCTTCAGGAGCAAATGCAAATGACCAGTTATGGTGAGAGTGGCAGGGTGGCGTGATTTCCAACAGGGAGTCTTTGGTGGGCGATTTGGTGTGTGTGTGTGTGTGTGTGTGTGTGTGTGTGTGTGTGTGTGTGTGTGTGTGGAGGGGTCATTTATACGGCTGCAGAGCAAGTCCGACTAAATGCTGTCAGGAGTAATGAGCTGGCAGACATCATAAAACGCTCCTGTGGGACTAATAGAAAGTGGTCGGTTGATGTGGTAGGATGACGGTAGAAATATGATGTGCCGCCTGCAGCAGCGGCCCTGACTTAGGTCGGGCTCCACAAAACTTGTGCATCACATCAATACGTCAATATCAATATATGGTGAGTAGGATTCCACTACAAGGTGGTCCAGATTTACTGCTGCATAAGTAACCATCCATGAGACCTTTCCGGGTATGCGCAAACTGCCGAGAAACATCTGCTGTACGGAATTCCTGCACTGGTATTGTGCTCAGCAGCCCTCAGACATTTGTCAGAAAGTGACAAAGTGACAGTTTCATTCGGCAGGGGACAAACACGAAGACAATTTACAGACAAGTCCTAATTTGGATAATTCTTTCTTCCCCCTATGGCTATTACATGTTGAGCAGAGTGTCAATCACCAGCCCAGGGGCAACGTACCTCTTGACAATTGCACCAGTGCTGCACAAATGTTGCTGGAGGTATAATTAAGCGTTTCTGGTTGAGGAGCACAACCGTTTGGATTCAAACGCAGTAGTATTACTTACTATACAACATATTGCGGTGGTTATCTGCCAGGACAGATTGGCTCAAGTCGGTCATGTAATTCTTCACTGCACGTCTGACAGACGATGTCTAGTTATTCCAGAGGTGACATGAGAATTGGGAATTTAGTGATTATACTACAAATACAACATTGTCATAACTGATAGTGTGCTCCTACATTTTTTTTAAATATTTAAATTCTTGATGTTTAAAACTTAACTTGCTGTCTTGGAAGAACCACACAAAAACCAATGCCTTTTCAGCAGGAAAATGAAAAACGTGGGGGAAATGTCCTGAGGCAGAGAATGGAAGAGTGGCCTGGACGGGTGGATTCCTGCTGGCCTTACTTGGCATCTTTACAGATTTAATAGTTCCTTTTAATGAAATTGAAATAAGCCATATAATGACTCAGGCAATAATCGATCCATCAAGCTTTCTGCTTTACTCAAAGCAATTATTCCAAAGAGGAGAGAGAGAGAAAAAACACTGTGTATTTAGCTGAGTAATCAGTGATATCAGGGACGGACATCAAATTCAACTTCTAACTGGACAGAAAGAGGAATCAAATTCTGCTCTTGTTTAATTGGTTTTTTTTACAACTGTCATCTGGACTTTAAAAGCTCAGGACAAAAAAAACAACAGAAACTTAAGTCAGAAAAACATGTCACTTCAATCTATTCTTTGGTTGGTAATATTGTACATCTGCAACTAGCTCTCACTTTATCTCAGAAGATGTTTTATCAGAACAACATGAAAAGATTAAGAACTGCTACGGTACAACAGCATCTATAAGCAGACTCACCTTGAAGTAATGATGCTTTCACTGCAGACATTTCTAAAAAGTAGCTTCATCACAATACGTCAGGCAAATATTCATCTCATGAGGAAAAGTTTTGTTCACAGAGGCAACAGCTGCTGCTGCCAAGCTCTGTGCTCTCACTGATACGTTTTCTCCTTAGAGACTCACAGGTGCTGAGAGGGGATGCACACCGAGGAGCTAACAGACAAAAGCTGGTTCCCATTTCCTGAACAATTCCAACTTTCTTTTATTAAGATTCATTTAAAAACACACCAGAGCCAGTTGGAACGTTCACGGTAATTACAAAATATGAAACTCCATCATAGGCCAAAGTTTTAATCAAAGTCAATTCACTTTTCAGAAAAAACATTTTTTTATCCAGCTTACCTCTGTGCAAAGAAGGTTCAGAGCGGTGAAGTCCCATTTCTTTGCATGCGCAGTGTTGTATCTCAATATGGCATCCTGAGTAGGAGGGAAAAGTTGCATACTTAGAGAGGTGATTTTGTTTTTTAAATCTATACAACTATGTTTGCATATTCTAGGCTGAAATTGGGATTACTCTGCACCGAAGGTGGAACAAGCTGCTGCGGTTGCAAACACTGCCACTCTGTGGTTGTTTAAGGGATTCATCTTGTATCTTGAAACTGATGTTAAGGTTAAAGTGGACTAATATGAGCTGAACTCTCCAGCATGAATCACATACTGAGTAAGCAAACCACATACAGGTTAATATGTATGTATGTACTGTACATGTATGCATTGTATTTCATCGTATTTCCCCTCTATTTCTATGCCTCTATTGCTGCGTTTTGAGAGGAAGCTGCACACAGTTCCATTCTGCTTGAAATGAAAAGGTATACTTCAAATATGAGGATGCTGTTTAAAGAACTGCCTGCAAAGCTGTCTTACCCTCACATCCAGACAACTTTTGAACCCCCCCTGCAAGGCAGTGTTGATCAACCCCCACCGGCTTTGGGGCCTTTCGACGCCCCCTCTCTCCTAAAGGGAAAGTACAAATATCACTTGTCTTTAAATGTTAAATAGTGAATAGTGAATAGAGAATCTTGCTTCATTCATTCATTCATTCATTCATTCATTTATTCACAAACATTCACACTCTGTTCACTCATGTTGTTCCTCCGCCAGGTGTCACAATTACAACCTGATTATACATCAGGTAGAATTAGAGATCATTAGGTGTCATTACACTCGGGGATGTGGGAGTTGAACCTTGTGATTATGGGACAGCCCCAGACGACATTGTGCTCCAATCAAATTATTCCTGTAGTTGCTCCTTTGATCATATTCTGGTATGACATTTCTTGATGGAGGGTTACGCGCAGGGCAATAACTGGTATACCTCAGTCTCCACAGGAAATAGATTCTTGTCTGAGCAGGGCATCTTCACAGATACATCGTCCCACGCATCTTTGAACTTGGTGGGATATGGGACAGGGACCTCTCCCTCTCTGAGGAGATCCGTCTGCATTTTAACAAAAGATCGGACACACATGAGGAGCTGTAACATATTAAAAGTAGCCTTCTGGTTATTAAAGGATGCCTTGTTCTTTGAAAAGATTAAAAAAAGGTTGTTGCGTAAAACAATGGCATGTTTGGCCCAAAATTTTATTTAAAGGTCCTCCATAATTCAAGAGTTAGTTAGCAGGTGACAGAAATTACCTAGGGTGGTAATGATACTTAATATGTAATAAAACTAGCAAGCTGCACAACAACTCCACACAAGTTTGTTAAGCAGTGACAAGGGACAATAATAATAACAATAATAACTCTAATATCCACACAAAAACATTTGTTAACTCACCCTAACTGCAATAGTGTGGTTTGGCACAACTTTCAGATGAGACAGAGGGGGGGCACATTGAGGCATTCGGTTCAGCTCGTCTATGGGAGTCCCCTGCCACGGTCTGTCCATGTTTTGTAATGCAGAAGAAATACTGTTGAAATAAAACCAGTATTATTAGAAGACACTGTCTGCATACTGGAAACTGAAAGGAAATGAATGAAAATGAATGAAAATAAATGAAAATGAGTGAATGATTAGACAGAGACAGAGTGGAAATACCTTTGAGAAGGTGCATCTGACTGACTGGAAATAAAGTCCTGGCTCATGTCTGATGAGCCACTGCATTTTGCTATCTCAGTATCCTCAGCTTCCATAGAAACCTTGTGGACTTTGTTGTCAGCCAAAATTTGAGAATCAGCCTCTTTACCAACGTGCTGAGGTTCCCCTTCCAGGGCCTTCATAGAGTTGGACTCCTCTGTACAAGCACTGCCATCACTATCCTTGTCTGCAGAGTTGTTATCAGCAGGCATTTTGCAAACAGGGCTGTCAGGACTCAGCATCTCCACATCGCTGGAAGTACCTACACCCCTACTTGGACTATTACTAAGACAGCAAGTGAGTTTTGGATTGGGTGATTGTACAGTAACGCATGTTGGTATAACAGGGTGAGGACCAGGCGAACTGGGCCTCTTAGATTTCTGCCTGTTGGAACAAAGTGTTGGAGCTGTGTTACTTCTCACGTCAGCATAATCAATCCCATCAGCTGATGCACAGTCCATTGAAGATGGTATGTCATCCTGGGTGCCCCCTGACATTACACAGTCACTCTCCTGCCTTTGTGGTCCACAGAACAGTTCATCGTTTCCATCTATGGCGTTTGTTTGTGGCACAGTATTCTCCAAACCCTCAGGTTTGCTGTCATCAGTCACGCTGTAGAAGATGAGAGGCCGGACAATGGTTCAGAGTCAAGTATTATTCAGCCGTTGCATCTGCACAAAATGCACATACCATGAATGTTTTACCTTATCTGAGAATTAATTTCTTCATCCATATTTGAGAGGGCAGGTCAGATCTGAACTAACTAAAGCTCCTTAGGAAAGAAAGGTATTCACATGTTGAGAGAATGCGACATTTTTCTTGTCAATATTCATATTATGTGATTTAGCTATTGTAGCAGCTACTATCATGTGCAACCTCGACGATTTCTTGAGTATTGGTTCTAACAGACTTCACTCATAGCTTGGGCTTGATCGATTATGATTTAGTTCGTAGGGACAATATCAAATCGTGACCAGATGTGGTCAGATAAAAGGAATATATGAACCTTAACCTCAGGGAATTTCGTAGGAGGTGTGACGAACAATCATTTTGTATTTACTGACACTACAGCGTGTAGAAAAGCTGCTGCTACCAGGAGGGACGTTAGCTAGCTAACCATCTTGACCGTAATGTCAATAACGTCAGGCTAACTTTTGTCCTCGGTAACAACAGATAAGCGACTGAGGGGAGCAACGATTTGTTCGTATCGCAAGAACAACCTGAAGAAGTGTAAAAAATAACAAAGACATACTGAGCTAACGCTAAGGAATACACATACTCGCCAAGTTATCAACGATGCCTTAACATAGAATGTTACAGCGCCTGATTAGATTAGCTAACGCTGATAAAATAAATGCGACTCACAGGAATGCCTCTTTGGGGAGGACGTCAGGGTCTCAAACATCAATGTTTGTACTGTTGTATAATGCACCTATACATATCTACACCGCGTATCACTCCAAATACATCGCTACATGCTATTTTAGGTGTACTTTCACTTCGCTTTTGCAGTCTCATCTCACATCTTGACGGCAGGACAATTGCGACCAATCAAAACCATGTTATTGGGAAAAGAGGCGGGATCATGAATTGGTATCCTAGCAACTGAGTCAAAAAGAAGTTTATTGTCGTAACGAGCTTTTTATTGGACGTACAGTACATTTGAAAAAACTACGATACCAGTTTTGTCTTTTAAAACTGGGTAAAATTGTTCAAATGAATTACAATCCCTTCAATATGTATCTGCATTATATAAAGTCTCAAATGCAGTGCAAACTTCAGACTTGTGTACATGAGTACATCTAAACATGCCGAATGGATAAATTAGAAAAAAAAAAACAATTTTTTGTAATCCTAATGGCTCTTGTATACATACACATATATACACACAGAGGTGTGTATTAATACACACACACACACAAACACACACACACATATATAGTATACATATATACTGTACATATACATATGAATAAACAAAATAAATAAAAGGTCCAAACATCACACAATTTTTTTATTTGACTGTACAAGCCAGTATTTTTATTCAATAGATAAAGGCAATGCTGATAGTGCAAAAGATCACTGGAGAATGTTAAGTGCATATTTCTATTAAGTGATAGTAAAGATGTGGATTCTGCAGCACAGTCTCTATAATGTCAACTAGGAGAAAGGCTTCACAATCTTCATCGAGATGTAATTCTGTGGA
The DNA here is from genome assembly GCA_901007665.1 of Aeoliscus strigatus. Lineage (NCBI taxonomy): Eukaryota > Metazoa > Chordata > Actinopteri > Syngnathiformes > Centriscidae > Aeoliscus > Aeoliscus strigatus. Next base: position 126,193 of record CAAKHB010006004.1, on the reverse strand, counting down.
TGACAAATAGGCATTAGAATTTGTTCAGAAAACAACACAGTATGGAAAACAGAATATATATAATGGGGATGTAGTTTAATAACTATTTATCAAATTAAATTACTTATTAATCTTAATTAAATTAATTAAGTTAGTGATCTTACAGGCAGAGAATAGAACAGGATCCCAAAGAACAAGATCACCAGCAGGAGAAGAATCGCTCCAATAAACATCCACTTGAATCTGCGCCAAACTATGAACTTCATGGTCTTGCACGGGTTTGTGAACCAGAAGAAAGATGTGTCAGGCCGGCTTGGTAGAGGGACACAAGACAGCAATGTTTACAGGATGTAAAAAACAGTGTTTAATGTTGTTTAAAGGACCAAATGTTTTACTTTGGTGGGTCCAGTTTGGGATTCATATTGGGCTCATCTCTGCCTTTCCCAGCAGGTCGCTCCCCCACCTCCTTCTCCTCCACTATTTCCAGGGTCATTTCTACTTTACCCTGAAATGTTTTTAGAAGAGTCACACACATGCACATCAACTTCAAAATCACAACTGAGGCCCGTCAAATGTATTAATACATACAGCGAGAGTGGTCTCCCCATCCTTCTCCATCGCACAGGGCCACCAACCTCGCACAGACCTTTGGGAGAAAAGCGAGCTGGGAAGCGGTTTCTTAGAAGAGGCCGAGCCCACTGCTCCAGGCAACATTTTCAGGCTGCACTTTTCAGGACTTTTTGCAGGAGAGATCAAATTGAGAAGATCCAGTTCAAGTGAACCTGTGACAGCGATATGAACTGACAATTAGTCATCAGAATTTTAACATTTTCCCTTTTTGTGTAGAAATGGTTTTCACCTAAGTAGTCATCCAATGAGAATTTGTCATTGTCCCATATCTGGATAATCAACTTGGGAGGAATCCGAAATTCAGTTTTGTCCAGATTCCAGAAGTGTTCCTATAAACAGAAAGAATTTATGATTAAACCACTGAAAGCACAACAAAACAAAACATGAGTAACAATCAGCTGGTCGTTGCGGCTCGGTGATCTTGCTCACCTTCCTCGACACAACACAGAGCTGCTCTGCAGGCAGGTAGTCAAACCCAAAGATGAATCTCCAGTTGAAATTTCCGTCTCCATCCAGGGATCTGTAGTGAACGTCAGTCTTCTGCTTGTCTTCCTCCATTCCGGGCATCCATCTGCGACGCATGAGACAGTGAGGTTGAAAAAAAGCAAGACTTACAGTGCAAAAATAAAATGCAGAGGTCTGATTGTACCCTTTAACGTAGATATCGCTCATGTTTTCACCAGTGACACTTGTTTCATCCAGAATCACCTCAGTTGTGTTCCAAATGATTGCCCGCAGGTAATACCTGTTTCAAAGATCATTTTTAACCCATGGATGCATTAGTATCATTCCTACTTTCCCAAATGTTTTTTCACCTCTTGGCTTTGCGTGCTGTGATATCACATGGAGGTCCCGGCAGTCCAAGGCTCTTGGGGAAGACATCAACCCACATTTGAATTCGACCCTATATGTGTCAAAAAGATGATGCCCCTTTCACACAGTGATCATACAGAGGACATTTTGGAGGCCGCATGTAACTTTGTGCTATTGCTTTACGTACCTGGGACAAATTGGGCTGGTGGGTGCTGCAAAGTGTCCTGGTCTCAACGTGCTCTGGCACCAAACCCTGGTTCCTGAGAACATGCAGGGCCAATCTCTCTCTGGCTGGGCCTAAGTGTGTGTGGATCACAGTGTGTGCCTCTGCACAGGACACAGCAAACGGCAACAGACAAGCATCATGAGATATTGTGTCCATCAGTTGAGACAAGTGAAAGAATGGAAATTCTGATTAGACTGATGAATTAATTCGGCTCATTCAAAGGAAGCAGTACCAAAATCTTGCAGGTTGTATTGTTTTCCTGAAAAAGACAGTGAAGTTCCATCTCCTTCAAAGTGTGGCGGAGGAATGCCCCTGATCCTGGCCACATTCTGCAGGATCTGAGAAGGTTTCAGCTGGTCTCTCCACTGATTAACCCCTGAGCTGCAAGAAAATAATACCAATAAAGGACTCATCTGACTTTGAGAAGAAATAGCGCCTTATGGGTTTGGCTTTTCACGCACAAAAAACTGCATAAAAACTGAGTCCATACTCACACACAGTAGGTTTGCGGGAGGCCACAGCAAGACCTGAAACGGGATAGGAGTCTGTTCTCCAAGTCGATGACTGTCTCACCCACTTTTTCATCTCTGGTCAGTAAGTCGTAGTCGTACACAGCGACCTTCAAATCCTTGTCTTGAGGCAGGAAGCAGGACAGTTCAAACATCCTACATAAAAAATTACAAAATTATTAATTAAATATAAAACTGGAGTCATTTCATTGCTCATCCTTCCTGTTTCTACATAAACTGGTTTAATTTGAACAAACACACACTGCAAAACAAAACAATTCCACTGACTGACCTCCCAAACTCTGGACTGAGGGTGTTTGGTTTGTAGTTATCTCTGTCATCCACTGTTCTCCTCCCCAGTGTAATCTTAATGTATGGGTCACACTGACGAGAGAAGGAAAAGGACTGATCGTTTTCACTCAATACCAACCCAATGTATATTTGCCAAAACCTTTTAAACCTTTTAGCCATGGTTAGTTCAGGCTTAAAAAGCACTCACCATGCCATTTGTGTCTTTAGGCTGCAGGTCAATAACACGCACCACGTATATTCTAACCACACATTCCTGAGGTCTGCTCTCAGGAAGTTCTCTGAACTGACGGGGTGGCGATGGCACCCCAGGATCATCGGGCAGTGGGTAAATCTTAAATGAGCCCTGTGTAGACAGAGCCATTAGTAATTCATACATAAACATAGAGACTGAAAATCTACTGTCAAGTACACATACAGATAATCTGCCAATTATACAGGTTTTAATAAATACAATTTTATTAACATCATTTTAATCATAATAGAAGTGTCTTGGGCAACATATTATATATATATACACACTGTATACTGTATATAGTATCATGTGATTGTATACGTAGCTTCGGTGATATTGACTTTAGTTGACATTCCCAAATTCGCCACTAGATGGCAGACAACGGCTGCTGTTTGACAGCAGGAGCAGCTCATGGTGACAAGAGTAATGGGACAGTCTGCACACCTTGAATTCTCCCACAACAGTTGGGTCCTCTTCGTCATCTTCCATCTTTCCTCGCTGAAGTTTGAAAGTGCTGCAGAAATCAGCGAGCCCCTGGAACTCTGGGACATCTTCTAGTTCACAGTTGTACACCTGAAAACCATGTCAGCCACACATATGCACAGTTATATCATATACAGAAAGAGTCAGGCTGAGTATTGACTGATTTTTTACATTCTTACAAGCAGAATCTGTCTCTTTGAATTTGAACACAATTTCGAGCATAACTCTGCAAACATCTAGTGTCTCTTCATGCAGCTTTGTTTTGTATGCACACAAAAGGATCATGCATAATCTGTGTAGAAGAGTCTGTCACAGCTCGCTGGCTGTTGCTTGTGTAACACTGAAAAACACAAAGACAACAAGGACGGAATTTGTGCAGAGTTCTCCTAATGCGTCACCTGCAATGTATCGTATCCCTTTTTCAGGTAAGGACCACACTTCTCCTGCTGGCCAATGGAGGCGTAGAACTTACTCCACCAGTCCATTGCTTCTTCTTCCTGCACAAGAAGCAACAACTCACTCAACAATGCTTTTCTCAGGGTGAAATGTGTGAGATAAAGAAAAGATCACCTGTTCTGCTTGAGCCTGCAGAATAAGAAGCAAATATTATTATTTATTCATAAAAGAAGAATACATTTTTTGTAAATCCTTGTGTGTGTTTTAATCATTTACCTCAGTTTTCATAATTGGGCTCTCCTCAATGTTTATGACAATATTTCCATGTGCAGCAGCTATCATTGCCACTGCAAAGTTAATGGCAACAAAATATAGAAAAATATAAATTCTGTGTAATTAAGTTTGCATCTAGGTGTGTATGCACGTGTGTGTACCTCTGGCAGACATGCAGACTTCACTGTTAATGCGATACGGGTCACAGCGGAACTGCTCCAGGCAGTCTATGGTGCACTGACCCACCACAGGTTTCCGACCAAAGGGCCGGTGGTCGATGACTTTCACAACAATGGGAGGGGTGTACATCTCCTCTTTGGGAAGAGGCTGGAACACAGGACAGCTGGTGATGTGCTGAGAATCGACAAACATACAGAGTCTGAAAGGTTCGAGGGTCAGTACCACTTTGAGGAGCAGCACGGATCCAGGGAAGTTGGGGTTCTTTCTGAAGTTTTTGATGACGGCCGTCTGAACAACTTCACCACCACATTCTACTATCAGACTGGGAGAAGAGACTGTGGCCAACTGGTAGGTCCGCATGTTTCTCAAGCCCCAAGTCAGGACCTGGGAGGATACAAGAATATTTACACTAAGTACAAGCCATGTACAGACATATTTATTGAGGTAATGCGCAATACAATTAGTTTTTGTACAACTCAGGTATGTATAAATGTTTATGCATATTTAGAGTTTCATATGTTCATTTTTAGTGTGTTTTTAATACTTGGAGATACACCGTAGATAAATTGTAAATGCTTTTTACGGTGTCATATTTCTGTAACAAAGTAATTTCTCCTCAGGGAATGACAAAGTTTTTCTGATTGTCATTGTGATTCAGAGCCCTCTGAACAGACCTTTTTTATGGTTCTCTTTTACTAGAGGAACTAAGAGATTTGGACTGATTTGAGGAACTTGACCGCTCCTATATGAGGCGGAAGGGCAGTGAGTGATTTGTTCAAATTGAAGTGTATGATTATTCGAGAGCCATTGAAGCCCCATGTCTCCTTTCCATCTCCTTCCAGCACTGATTAGCCACAGCTTATGTCACTTCAGTAACCCTCAGGAACCATCATGGTGGGCATTACAAATGATTAATGCAACCACAACAGAAAGAATGTGGTTGGGCTCTAATGTGTGTGAAGATAATGTAACTGACAGGCTGAATGTCCATGTGAAGTACCTCGATCGCAGTAAGCTGCACCACAGGCCTGATTCCCTGAGGAACCATGTAGAGCTTCTCGCCTCGTCTGGGAGGGACAAGAGGTAGATCTCCCTCATTGCCCTGGAGGGAAGAGCATATTTACCTGTTAGTGCACATTATAGATGTTTCAGTATGTTTTCTATCTTTCGTGGGTCTGTACTTTGTCCTTAAGTAGAAGCTCGGCCGCCATCAGTACTTCTCCAGCACTGCGCCCCCTTTTGGTGACTGGGAACCACAGCAGCTTTGGAGTTTGTTTCACCACAGGTGGACAAATACAGCAACCCATGGGCTCATCTTTACCCTGGTGAAGAAAACACAGGCATTTGAGAGACCTTCATGAATCTCAGCTCCGCAGTAAAACCTGAATATACAACCCACCACTTTGTCGCTGTCGTACAGCTCCAAAACCACATCCGGAGGGTTGCAAATGATAGTTTGTGGGTCGCCATGGATTTCAATGTCCTCAAAGATGAGAGTCTGATCCCAGGTGGGGTTCAACGTGGCGTTTATGACTTCTGTGGTCTTACTCAGGTGCAGGAATGACACATGGATGTAAGGATCTGGAATGGACCAAGTTAGTATTGTGACTGAATGGTGAGGCAGGATGTGTGATGTTTGGATGTCATTTCTAATTCTCAACATTTTACATCATTGGTTGTTTTATGTCGTACTTGAGGGTTTTAACCACTTGAGCTTTTTATTTACTAATTCTTACCTGAGAAACTGTCCTTGTCCATTGCACAGAGATTCCTTGCCTGGTATATGTAGACTCTCAGTTGGTAAGTGTGAGACCCTGAAGAGATGAGGGAGTCAGCAGCAGTTACCAATTCATCACCAGCACGAACAATATAATCTTACAGGACACCTGACACACGAGTGATTAGGAGAGCAGACAGGAAGTAGATGGACAAAGGTTTTAATCACCATCACTGTACTTTATCTGGTACAATTACTTACGGCTAAAGTGGCAGGAAACAGTGGGTGTGTTGGCACCAAACAGTTTTGCTGCATCCGTTTTGCTGGCCTTCTCATCAACATCAACCCCCTGTGTAAAAACATGCAGGCTTGTAGGACACGACAACTGAATGAAGAACAAGAATACACTGTGTCCTTGCTCCACAATGCCCCTTTCCATTCAATCAATTTCCATTCAATCAATCCTGCTGACGAATAAACAAACAAACAAATGAAGTCAAAACGTGACCTAAGCTCAAACAGCTTAATGACCTTCATGAGTTATTTGTTTAGATGTGACAGGAACAAGCACATGCAGAAGAAAAATGACAGGATGTGACTCAAATGGCAGTTATTTTATTACCATGGCAACTGCCTCATGTGGAACCATTAAAGAACATCCATTTAGACGTGTATAAACTGCAGACTCACTAATGCCCCCTCCAGTCTGAAGATGGCGGACGGCCCAATGCAATCAGATGGAACCATCTTTCTTCTCCAGCGGCGGCGGCGAAACGTGTCAGAGGAGCGCTCCTTCCTGTGGAACTTCCAACCAATCAGGGAAGAATATTCCCAGCCTTCTCCTGGTTCTCGTCTCTGCAGAGAATGAGAGATGGTTTTCTGGATATCTTTCAAATGAACATCTACTTTTTTTCGTACCTCGGCAACCATTTTGTCAGACGTCTTCTTCCTCGGTCTTATGAGTCTCTTCCTGCGATGGATATGGTACATCTTCTCTGCTGCAACCCAGGATTTGGGCTTGTCATCAGGAGGAATGGTAACTCCATATTCCCAACCTGGTGCAAAAAGATACTGAATGTTTCACCTTTACAAGATTTACATCTCAGAAGTCTGCCTGCATCATGTGGTCATGTTACCTTTCTCGTCCACAGCTCTGTTGCTGTCAAAGCTCCACGCGTCCTCCCACATCCATCCAGGTGGACACTCAAACTCTC
>CAAKHB010006004.1:94529-111141 GCA_901007665.1 Aeoliscus strigatus | reverse complement strand
AGCATCACCCCCCCCCCCACACACACACACACACACACACGCCACACACACACACAACTTTATGTGTTTCAGGCATGGATCATGGAAAAGTAGAATTCATGCCCCACCCCACACCCCCGAACCCACATCCCTTATACTTGCCCCAAAACTCAGAGGGAACTATGCAGAGAGAGATGATACGCAGTAGAAAGAAATGATTTTGTGTTCGGCACAACCGTCTATCTTGTGAGACTGATGTTGTCTCCTTTTAAGGCAGCGTTCCTCTATAGCTGCTGTGCGGGAAACAAAGCAACAGCAAGTCTTAACATGGTCGCAGGAGCAGCTCAGAGACGTTAGAGCAGGATACTTCTCTACTCAAAGAAACGATCATAATAACTATTTCAACTGTATTATTAGAACATTAGTTGCTGCATGAGTGGCACACATGCAGATTCTTATCACTAATTAAGCACTTAATAAATTCAGAAGGGGTGGAGGGATTATCAAGAACATAGATCTTCCCAGTGAAATCTAAATTTAAATTGCTAAACAATACGTAAGTAATAGTAATGTGACATATTATAGACAGACATTACAATCATAACAGAATGATTATTGTAATATTGATAGTTAAAGTACATTGTTGTTGATAATGATTACTTCCCTAACTTGTACTTGAATGCAGTACATTTACAGTATGTCAGTAGTTTTTTAGTGATGTAAAGAAGGTCAGTTTATAAATCTGACCATCAACCTGTAAAAAGGTGAATGATTTCATGCAGATGTGTATTTCATTGTGTCACATACTTGTCTTTGCCGATTGTTTCATAGTCCTTCACGATCACATCGACGGATGAAGATGTGTCCAAGGAAGAACCTTTTAGATCAAATTCAAGCACCTGCAGACACATGTAGTGATACATGTTAGTCGCTCACAGCTCTCCAATGAATTATTTTCCTCTCAGAAACACTTACTTCATTCCAGATAGGATTCAGTTCATTTGCGATTGCTTTGGTTTTCTTCTTTTCACCTGACATCATCATAAAACATAAATAGCAGATACCATCAAAGGGAAATGCAGGGTCACAATATTACATCATGGAAAAATAAAGCTGGCAACAATCAGACTTGTTCCTGAAGAAATGAATTAACATTGACAGACATAACTCACCATTTTGATAAACACGTAGAAAAATATAACTTTTTCTATAAAACACTTAAGTCCACTCCAAGCAAATCAAATTACCAGAAAAAGATGTCTACGACAGTCGTACCACATTTTATCAACTTTTGTTTCACTGTTAGGGTCATTTTAACACCTGTATTTTAAGCGTATATCGGAATATTATAGTTGTTGTGTTATGTAGAATGTGTTTGTTAAAAGTTTATCAGCACCTTTTTGAGAATAGTTCAGGTAAATAACCACTTACCTTTAAACACAACAGCGGCTATTGGATCAGGGTGTCCGAGTTTCTTTTTGGGGATCCCGCATGCTGACTCAACAATGACCCGCAGCATTTTGATCAGGTCACAAGTTCATTCATGGAGTTGGACCACGTTCCGCGGCAGAAGAAGAAGAAACCGTGGACGAGCAGAGGAGGAGACGAGTGGGTGAACTCATTCCTGACTCAGAGGGGTGAAGCAGCTGGCAACATGACGTCACAAATGAGGAAGGAACACAAGACAAATGCGTCTTTTCTAATTAGCTGTCTAAAAACCCTTAATGTTTTGTTTTATTTTTGTTTTTTTACCTCGGTTTAGCTTGACATCATTGAAAAGAACCCACAGTTGCCATCCAATCGCCTCTTGTGCTGCAGCACCACCTGGTGGACCAATTCAGTATGACGCCTTCAGGTGCCGTCGGAAATGATCGTTTTATTACGTGCCATAAACATATAACTTTACGTAAACCTTTGTAACCGGTTTACTCTATTAAACACATATTTAACAAGACATATATATTACCGAATATATATATACAGTACTACATTACTGAATTAAACTAACAATAAAGCGTGGACAATAAAAAACAATTTCCTGCCCCGCCTGAGAATATTAACTAAACGAGTTCCAGAATTGTGTGGTTGGAATATTACTGCATACGTTTATTCCAGATCCTGACCTTGTCTATGCAAAATTTGAACTTCAAATAAGGTAATTGTGAATTATTCTGTGGAAAATGTAACGTTTATTTAATAAAGGATTTAAAACTTCCTTTGACGCCAGTGGTGACTGCACTATGACATTTTAAATGACGATCTCACTGCTAGCTACACGTGTAATTAGCACGATTTGCATAATCCTCGTCCAATTTTATTTTATTACTTAATTAACCCTATCAAATATCAAGAAACAAGGACAGAGTGTAGTGATCTAGTTGTACCATTTTATAACTGTAGACCCAAATTAAACCCAAATCATTGGTATTGTGTAGTGTTCTGTAAGCAGCTGTTGTCGTAGCTTTAGCTTTATGTAGCATTAGCTTTATATCGTTCTGCTTTACGTCTTTTGTATTAACCTTCTGATTAATAAGTTATAAATGCTGTGTAGTCTAACGCAATCTTGCCAATATTTTTGCACAGGTGTTTGCTAGTATTTGTGAACAGAGAAGAGAAATGCCATCGTCTTTTAAGTATAAGGGTCCTCAATGGAAAAAGAAAAGTGCCATCAGTCTGAGGGAAGAAAACGCCTTTCTGAAGAAGAGCCTGTTTGAGTTGAGTCGTCAACACTCAGAACACAACAGACTACTGGAGGTACAGTTGATCAACTCTGCTTATTTTACCGGAACGAATCAACCAGCCAAGTATTTCCACTAATTATGTTGTTTGTGGGACAATGTTTCCTCTTTGTTCTCAGAAATTTGTCTCTCTTGAAACACAAAGATTGACAATCTCTCATAAGCTGATGGAAGAAGGGGAGAGGACAGATGCACCATCCGTGCACCACATTGGGAATGAAGGAAACCCCGTGGACCCTGTGAGTATAAGATGTTTGGATGACAACATATCAAGGCATTATTTGAAAATAAGTGATCATAGAGCTGGGTGAAATAATGTATATTCATATTATCCATGCAATGCTCAGCTATGTACTACAAAGAACAGCGTCTCGCAATGGGTATATTTGCACTTTAAAGTGATGCCGTAAAATGCAAGAGCCCTGTAGACAGAATCGTTTCTCTGAATGAGCCAATCTGACTCATTGAAATAGGAAAAGCACAACTGGAGGCCACTTCTTCTCCAGGTCAGACCAGTAGAGGGTAGCATTTGTTTTTAAACCAGCCCCCATTTTAGCAAGAAGCCAGGCACTCATATTACACTTTCTCTTACTGAATGCAGTGTATTTAGTAACTTATTGATGTTTTACAGGTTATAACATCTTTGCTTTTTCCCCTCTGAATTTGTAGTTCTGTCTGTCCTTCTGTACTTGTTTGCTCCTGTTCTATGACTTCAAAAATACAACACTTTAATTTACATTCAATGGAGGAAATGTGCTATGTAAATAATGTGATTACTATTTTTACTATAACTGTTGTACGACAATGAAATTATGAATAATGATAAAGCTCCAAGACCATGTTTCCCATAAGCTAATAAATGTTTTGTATTTGTGACAAATGTGTAGTATAGTACACCTGTTTCTTGGTGTGTGTGCGCTTTGGCATATGCCCCCACCCCAGGCTTTGGAAAACAACAAGCAGCAGCAAGAGGCCTATGTGAGGGCACTTCTGGCCAGAGTGTCAAGTCTGGAGGAGCAGCTGAACGAAGCCAAGCTGACCCAGTCACAGCAGCACAATAAGGACCATTCAGATGGTAAATGAGAGATACAGAGCGCGTCAGGCTCTCACCGCAAGGCCAAACACACTAGAACAACAAGATTTTGAAGATAACCAGATATCTCAGAGTTTGAAATGCTACTTGTAATATCTGAGGTTTTGCAGTTGTGTGTGTGAATGGGCAAAGGAGCAACTTTTCCCTTCCCTTTATCTTCATGATCTGCTTTTTAAATAACAGAGAGTGACCAAATACAGCAGATGCTGGAGGACTATGAACGGTTCCTGCACAGAGCCAAAGACATGTTGGAGACAGTGAGGGAGCTGGTCAGGGAGCTGGTCATGGAGCTGGTGGACCTGCTCAAAGCTGACATTCAGAAAGGACAATCAGTGTCCAGCTGCATTTCAGACAAACCGATGTTCAGGTGTGCGGAGGTGGATGAGTTCAAGCAGCAGCAGCAAGGTCCTCATTTATACTCTGAGGACGAAGAGCAAAATCTGAAGAAAGAGATCTTTGAGCTGCAGGTATGTTTTCATTCTGTATGTCAGCAATTAAAATCATCTTTGAGGGAAGAAAGCAACAAAATCAGTCTCTTAGTAGTCCAATGTCTTTCAGATGTTTATGGTGAATCGCCACCACGCAGACCAGGAAAAGATTGCAGACCTTGAGCGACAGGTAACAACAGCCACAATGCAGCCACAACAGCCACAATACCTGTATTTGACTACAAACCATCTTCATCATCTTCAATGTAGCTCAAGATCCTTTCGCAAGACCTTGAGGATGAGAAGGAGGACTCTTCATATTTGAAGACGCAGATGGTCAAAGTTCTGAAGATGCTAAAGAAAACTGATGTCCAGTCAAAGGTTGGCTGTCTGAGAGATTTTTAGTTTTTACTGCTATATATTCAAGAAATGGTTGATAGAATTGGCCTTTCACACATATCTGGAGCTGTCATTGCTCCGATTATTAATAATTAGTGACGGAAACAATTCACTAACATAAAGTCACTCCATTTTTATCAGAAGGAGCCGGAGTCCACCAAGAAAAATTGGATGTCGTCCCCTTCCAGCAGAGTGCTGAATGAAAGCTTCCTGGAGTGTCCTCACTGTCAGGTCGACTATCCTGTCAGTCAGTACCGAGAGCTGATGAACCACATTGAAACTTGTCCAGAATGAGCGCCGTGTTTGGTATTCATTGGTTTTTACTTCATGAGCTCACATTCTGTTTTTGTTCCTACTTGCTTAGTCATAAAATAGTTTTAGGTAAGAGTTTTTTCATTGTAAAGTGTGTACTTCTCTTGTGTTCTGCTTGCTCCACTGCTCAAATAGACGTAGCTGGGTTCTTTTTCAAGTATTTGTTGAAATAAAATACATAATTTTGCAATACGTTCAACACGTTGCTGCTGTGGTTCCTTGTCCCCGTGTTTGTCTCACACTGATTATATGAATAGGTCAACACAGCTTGTGGAAGTTAATCCTGGACTATTTCAGGACATGGATTAGCATTGTTAGCCGACAATATGAAAAGTCAAAGGTCTTCAGCGCTAAAGGATGTTAAAAGGGAGTCTGACAGCAACAGGCTGCAAGGTGTTTCTGAGTAGGAACCTTTTCAGAAACCTTTCATACATGGATACTGATAATATAAAGTTGAACCTGCATGAGAGCAAAACTAAGACCACAAACCTACACAGATTTTTGAAACATTGAAATCTGTCCAGGATTAAACATGCTGAAAAGCTACTGTATCATATCTGACAAAGGAAATTTGGTAATCTGATTCACAACACGAATAAAAGTGGTGTCTCACTAATTAGATCACAACGGCTAATTTACGATTTACACAGCCAGTGGGGGATTACAGCTCAGATTACAGGATATCACAGTAATCCTAGTCAACACGGTCAAACGAACAATTACAATTTGACTCGTGCTTGGTGCTTTCCAAATAAGATTACTGTGGAACAACTTGTCATGTTTGACTCCAACTCCATATTAGCCATTTTATGGACAAATTAATGTAAATGAAAGCAATATTCAAAATCATTTAAGGACCCCGCATCACATTCTTATTCTCGCTACAAAAACTCCTCATGGGACAACCATGTTTATGTTTGACACCTTCCTGCAGCCCTGCAGCTGCTTGTGTGGAAGCTGGGAGCACAGACCGCCTGCTAACAAGACCCCCCGATGTGCTGCTTGACATCTGACTGTGGTGATGCAGTGGAATGTGTGGTAAAGGCTCAGGAATGCAGCAGTGTGACGGCATCATTACCCTGCCTCAGTTACCATGGAGACAGCCCAGGTTATCCTTCAGCTGCAGGCCACTCTGAGCTCTGACATGATGACCACTGTTTCTACGCTCACAGACGAGCCCATTAGATAAACATATTTCCCTCTGCGGGAAATGTTCGACTACAGTGCTACTCTTTAGAATGTCCCTGCCTCAGTAATTGAAACTATTTAATATTTGAGTCTTCTCTCTAGTTTTCTCATCACCATCATACTCAGTTGATTATGACTTTCGTGGATTTCCTCCTCAAGTCATTTTCTCATTCCAAACTTCCCAGACGCCTTAAGATGCTTAGACACAGCTTTCACCCAGTGCTCAGTGGCTCCACTGACCTCCTTTGTTATGGTTATGCTATTATCCTCTCATCTTTATCCTCATAATATTACAAAGCCTCATCATTGCACCTCAGTGTTTACAAATGCTGCTTTCCTGAGGCAGCGTCGCTGTCACATTCACTGAAGAGATGCGTCTGTGTATTGAGGAAACTTCCGATGAACAATCTGGAAGGTGAGCTTCCTGCCGTCTTATATGCTGCACACTCACACAGTTGGTGCCATAACGCAGCTATTATAAACAGTGATGGGATTGGCCCCACTAAAATGATAAGTTGCTGGACTTACCACTTAAGAAAGCTCAAGAGGCTTTATGACTCTTGCGTCACAGTCATTAGTGGTCTCCAGGATCCCCTTACCCAGTAAGCCACTCTCACACCTTCTGTTCGTAGGGAGAGGGTTGAAGTCGGAGATTGGATTCCAGAGTCATTTGGACTATGCCTCAGTAAGGACTGGAGGACCCCCACCTTTACTGCTCTGCTCTTCCTTCATCTCACTCTACCCATCTGAGAGGATCATTTTTGTGTGGCTGCAGAAGGAGACTTTCTCCAAAACGTGGACAAAATGGGAGATAAAGACACCGTAGAGAAGTTCCTTGACAACAACCCGCAGTTTGCCAAGGAGTACTACGAAAAGAAAGTCAAGGCAGATGTGATCACTGCTGTCTTCAACAACCAGGTGCAGGTCAAAGATCCATCCTCATACAAGGATGTCTCCACCATCCAGGAGGCTGAGTTCATCTTTGAGCTCATCAAGGAGCTGCAGGACAACAGCCAAGTCGAAAAAGCGATGCACAAAATTCTCCAGAGGATCGCTCTGCTCATCCAGGCTGATCGTTGCAGCTTCTTTGGCTACAGGGCTCGTAATGGAGCACCTGAGCTGTCCACGATCCTCTTCGATGTGACACACAATTCTGCATTTGACAAAAACTTAGTGAACCCCAATGTCGAGATTGTTTTCCCCACCGACATGGGAATTGTTGGATGGACTGCACACTCCAAGAAGCCACAGAATATCGCTGACGTGAAGAAGGTGAGCAAAAAGATAAAAGACTGCGCAAATATAAATTTGTGGGTACCCACTGCTAAACTGACAAACATGGGACTCACTATCACTGGATATTGTTATTGTGCAATAGTTGCACCAAGACAAATTAGGCACCATTTTCATATTCATCTTTTCAGTTCATTTGTAACTGTTAACCATTGTCCTTCTTTTATCAGGACTCTCATTTCAGTGACTTTGTGGACAAGCAGACCAAGTATACCACCAAATGCATGCTTACAGCTCCACTTATGAATGGGAAGGAGGTCATCGGAGTGATCATGGCACTCAACAAGCAGGGTGCTGACTCATTCTCAAAGAGTGATCAGGAGGTGAGAGGAGAGGACTCACAGAATCAAATAAAGCTGAGACACTGGAAAGAAATGCTGTTCGTGCTTGTATTTGATGACACAAATCCTGTATGAGGCCCCTGTACTAATCTTCAAGGCAAAGTGGACAACTTTAGCCCACCGGTTTCCTGTCTCTGACCTGTAATAGCTTGACTTTGGTGAGACGTTATGACAGCTCAAAGTATAATCCCATTACATAGGCACAGCTCAGACATTTTTCCTGTCTTGGTTCATGGCCTCTATCTGACTGTGGACTCTCATTCAATCATATGTCGGAGAAAGTGATGAAGAGTGATCTCAAAAAAATATGACTGTGAATTTTCTCGTTTTCTTCTGTCACAGCTCTTCGGTAAATATACGAACTTTGCCTCTGTGGTCGCTCTACAAGCCCACACTGCTTACATGTGGGATGTCGAGTCCAGGAGAAGCCAGGTAAAACAAACAACCCAAAAGCATTTTTCTACTGCCTTGTTTCAATACGTTTCTGATTCTGTGAGCATCAAGTGTAGTTGTCCTAAGCAGTGACACTTTTCTTCCCCCTAGGTTCTGCTGTGGTCAGCCAGCAAGGTTTTTGAGGAGCTGACGGACATTGAGAGGCAGTTTCACAAAGCTCTGTACACAGTGAGGACATATATCAAGTGTGAGAGGTACTCTGTGGGACTCCTGGACATGACCAAAGACAAGGTGCGGGAAGGAGCGCAGCAGAAGATATATGTATACATTTAACAGTTCTTATAAATATGACATCTTCTCCAGGAGTTCTTTGACGAGTGGGCCATCAAACTCGGGGAACAGGAGCCATACAAGGGCCCCAAGACACCTGATGGCAGAGTGAGTGTTGCTTGAATAATGTTTTTTTACAAAAACAAAAATCACAACATAAAAACGTAACTTTTTTTTAGGAAATCAACTTCTACAAGATCATTGACTACCTGCTGGAGGACAAAGAGGAGATTAAAGTTATCCCGTAAGTATCATGTTAGAATCTGTGAATGCAGGTTTATCTTCAATTTTCTGACAGAAACTAATCCATGAACTCCCAGCGGCCCCCCTGCTGACCACTGGGCTCTCGTCAGCGGACTCCCTACATATGTGGCTGAGAATGGATTTGTAAGTTTGGAGAATAATGAATTCCATTCATCTGTTCATCTGCACTCACGTGTGAAAATAATATTGTTTTCTCCCCAAAGATCTGCAACATGATGAATCCAGCGGCAGATGATTATTTCACATTCCAGGTGGGACACTGCTGCCCTTCAAGGACAGAACATGTCGTGTATTTTATCCTGAAGTGACCTGACTGACTGACTGACTTTATACCTGATTCACTCATCAGAAAGAAGCAGTGGATGAGAGCGGATGGAGGATTAAGAATGTTCTATCCCTCCCTATTGTCAACAAAAAGGAAGAAATTGTCGGCGTGGCCACTTTCTTCAACAGAAAAGACAACAAACCGTTTGATGAGAGTGATGAACAAATTACAGAAGTATGACATATTACACACTGCTTATCTTGTTTCGGGCTCCCCGACAAATTTAAAATGAGCAGTCTACTATTTTGCGTTGGGTAATTATCTTACTTTTCATCTGTTTTGCGAAATAAAAATTGCCATGTATTTGCTGTGTCTAGGCTCTGACGCAATTCCTTGGCTGGTCCACTTTGTGCAGTGACACATACGACAAACTGAACAGGACAGAGTGGAAAAAAGACGTTTCCCAGGAAATGCTCATGTACCAGACCAAGGCCACACTGAATGACGTGCAAACCATCCTGGTGAGATTCTCTCCCTCAGGCCTCTTGTCTGAATGTGTGAATGAAGAGTTAAGTTGATCCTCATGTGTTCACAGAACACTCAAGATAAGTTTGGCTCTGCACCAGAGGACTGCGACCAGAAGGAGATGTACAAACTCCTCGTAAGAACTCTGTTTCTGAAACTCAGCAACGCTCCTCGTGCGACGTCCTCGTCATTCTTTGGGCTTCTCTTTCCTGCAGAGGACAAACCTGCCTGACCCCAAAAACGTGGACCTGCTTGAGTTCCGCTTCAGTGACTTCCCCTTGTCAGAGTTTGAGCTCATCAAATGTGGTCTCCGCTGCTTCTTTGAGATGGGCGTGGTGGAGAAGTTCAAAGTCCCCGCGGAGGTACGGTCTGACTCCCACGTTCCGTCCGTCGGCGCGTGCTGAGACTGTAACATTTGTTGTTGTTGTGGCTCATGCAGATCCTGACGAGGTGGATGTACACCGTCCGCAAGGGATACCGTGATATCACCTACCACAACTGGAGACACGGCTTCAACGTGGGACAAACCATGTTCACCCTGCTGCTGGTGAGTCCGCATCTCACAGTTCTCTTTAGTTCTTTTTCACATTTTCCACGACGCGCTCGCCGGCTTGTACTAATGCAGCCTTTTTCTCAACAGACAGGTAAATTAAAGAAGTATTACTCTGATCTGGAAGCCTTCGCCATGGTGGCTGCTGGCTTCTGCCACGACATCGACCACAGGGGCACCAACAATCTCTATCAGACCAAGTAAGACTCAGTTCAGGTGACTTTCATCCTGAAACGTTGAATTCAGCATAACTCAAACGTGCTGTGGTGGACTTGCAGGAGTGCGTCCCCGCTAGCAAAACTGCACAGCACCTCTGTTATGGAGCGACATCACCTTGAGTACAGCAAGACGCTGATGGAGGACGAGGTGCCAGCTCGGTTTCTTCATTCCTTCCTGAACCTTTTGATTTTCCTTTCTCAGTGAAATCTTGACCGCTGTCGTCCCACAGAACTTGAACATCTTCCAAAACCTTCAAAAGCGTCAGTTCGAGACAGTGCAGCATCTGTTTGAGGTCTGCATCATCGCCACGGATCTCGCCCTCTATTTCAAGTAAGGGATTGTTTCGTTCTGGCACACTGAGCCATGTTGAAACCTCTCAACAAACGTCTGGTTGTTTGTTTGTGTTTCAGGAAGAGAACAATGTTCCAAAAAATAGTTGAATCTGTGGAGACTCTTCCAGACGAGAAAGAAAAGGTCAACTACATTTCCAACAATCCAACCAGGAAGGAAATTATCATGTAAATAACAATCAGGGGAAATTAAGTATTTTTCTCATATGACCGTTTCTCCAGACTGATTCAGTGTAACTGCTTCACTCTGCAGGGCCATGATGATGACGGCGTGTGACTTGTCCGCCATCACAAAGCCGTGGGAGGTTCAGAGCAAGGTAGGTTTACCTTGTGAGACTTTCTGCATGAAAGAAGAACCAAGCTAGCGGCTCTCGTTGCTCTGTTGCTGCTCCAGGTGGCTCTGATGGTGGCAGCAGAATTCTGGGAGCAGGGAGACTTGGAGAGGACAGTTCTTGAGCAGCAGCCCATCGTAAGAACTTCACGAGACCTTCCTTAGTGTGTTTTTTTTACCTGAAAATACTAATGTCCAAATTTAAGCATCTGCCTTGTCTCTTCATTTAGCCAATGATGGACAGAAACCACTCCGCTGAGCTGCCAAAGATGCAGTGTGGTTTCATCGATTTCGTCTGCTCCTTTGTGTACAAGGTACCCATAACTACTTCCATATTTCTGACCGCAGTCGACGTTCTGTTCCACATGCAGTCTCCCTTACTGTCTTGTGCACCTGGTTATCTGCAGGAGTTTTCCCGCTTCCACACAGAGACCAGCCCCATGTTTGAGGGCTTGAATATCAACAGGGGAGAGTGGAAAGCTCTCGCTGACGTTCACGAAGCCAAGATGAAAGCTATTGAAGACGAGAAGAAGAAACTGGAAGGTGGCGGAGAACGTGAGTCACTGATGTTTGATCGTCACCTCCCACTTGTTTCAGTTTACAGTATCAACCTTCTCTAACTCTCATTTCCTTTCCTCTTACAGCTGAAGAGGGCGGGAAGTCTAAGACGTGTGTTATCTGCTAGATGTTCGTTTATCTGGATGTTTGTTTGAGTGTATGAATGTGTGACGAGGTGGGCGGGAAGAATTCAATATTCCCACATGAGCTTTCTCCAAGTTCCCCGAGATATTTATTTTTCTATACAGCAGTATTTTAATCATCAGCGGTCTCAGTTTGTAAGGAAAAAACTTTAAAACATTTCAAGCAGTTAAAATTCATCACTGTGTTCTTTTATGCCAAATATAAGCACATTTAGATTTCTTCCAGCTTGTAATATGAGAGATGAACAGAAAGGATAATAAAATAATTAGAAAGCACTTTTCCAATAACAAGGCTTACATAGGCCTCTCTGTGCTGAAGGAAACATACACATTTAAAACTATAGCACCAAAAAAAAGAATAGTTATTAGGCTGCAAATACTGTGTGATATATATCTTATATATTTTTTAATAAAGACAGTAAAATGTGTGTATTATGCATTTATTTTCAAGTAGTGTGTCTAATTTTTCAAGCACATGGTGCACGCTTGTGCTTGAGAGATGTAAGAAGATTTGAAGGAATTGGATTTGGTTATAAGCCAGATGGAGTCACTGGGCTTTTCCTTTTTAAGTCTGCCGCTTACATAAAGTAAAAATACGCGTGACCGTCTCGATAATATGTCAGCGAGTCTACCGAACGTGTGACATCAACAGGACGAGCAGGCGTCATACGATAAAACGTATTCTCTGATCCATTTTGTTTTCTTTGCTGGAACTACTGGGAAATATGAACAAATGTAACTAATAAGCAAACGTATAGCTTTAGATTAAAAAAAAAAAAGAAAGTGCATTAGTGTCACATGTCATGTAAATGAGAAATGTAAATAAAGGCTATTTTCAAGTCACACTTATGTGTTTGAATCATTATGTGCATGAAATAAATAAAATCAGGACAGAAAATTAACATTTCCATTATTTTTTTAATTCATTATGTCAGGTGACGCTTTCGCCTCATAACTCTATGACTGACTACTTATTTCTTTATAAACTATTTAATATGCAGACAAACATGCTAACAAACTTGGCAGACCTGGCTTGTTGACTTTAAAGTGATTTTCTGTATATATTTTCAGATTGCATTTTTGCATCAGATGTACACAAACAGTTTGACTTTAAATATATCAGCCTGAAAACTGAAAATAATGACACATTTCTCCCTCAGCTTGACCTTTGACTGTTTGACCTGTCATATGACCTCAGGTAAGCAGATGCTGTACTGCGTCACATGGTACCGTGATGTCAGCCTGATGTCAGGCAGGACAGGTTTCACTGCCTCTTTTGCTCATTCTCGTTTGCAGGACAGCTTGTTTTTAATACATTTACTTTAGTTTTTAAGACAGTCCCCAACAGTGTGATCTCACAAATTATTTTCAAAAAGGGAAGTTGAAGCAAAATCTTTAGTTATAGAATAATGCTGATTGATCTGGAATGTTGTATGTGTTATTAACAACTTAATAATAATTTACCTTTGTTTGTGAGTTGCTTGCTATCAATTCATCTTGGCCGAACACCAACATGAAGAGAACATGTTTACTTGTGCCTCCTCCATAAGTGATCATCCCTTTGAGCTGATTGTCTCAGACAGGTGGCGTGCAAACATCTCCATGGTTCATAGAGCCAGTAGAGAAGATTTCAGCTGTAAAAACCCAGCAGCTGCGTCACACAGAAGGTGGTAAGCCAGCTTTGTGATGCGACAGGACACCTGAAGGCAGCATGTACATCCAGGGGTCAAACTGTAAAGCAAAACCAGTGCTGATGCTCTCAGAAGACGGATTGTCAATGTTTTGTCTGAATGAAGACAATGTGGCCACCATGATTTGGTCATAAAGTGGGAAGAAAACATGAGAATAAGGAATAAAACAGCATAGCAAGATAAAACTGAACTGACATCAATGTGGAATTTGAAAACACAAAGACAAGAGTACCAGAGAAGAAGAATAAAGAGCTCATAAATCCATCTACCTCCAACAGAGCTTCCTTTCTGCTCTACACTGCCCTCTAATGGAAAGGCTAACCAATGACAGAAGATTGTTCAGTTTTTGTCTCGTTTGGTTGCTTGGAAAATTCATTCATTTTCTGCCACTTACGGGTCACGGGTGTGCTGGAGCCGATCCCAGCTGTCTGCTTGGAAAATAGATTTGATTCAAAGGCAATATCAGCTCTATTTGTATGTAAGTCTATATTAGACCAAAACATTTATCATATTTATATGATAAATTACATATACATACATACATACTACTGTCATCTGTGTGTGTGTGTGTGTGTGTGTGCGTGTTACTAATCCCTGTGTTACTCCTGCCAGCGGGGATGTCACAAATAAGTCTTATTTGTCACAAATAAATACATTGTATTTATCTCATTCACGTTGATGGCCACACTAAAAAAACACAAATGCTTCCATAAATCACATCACTACCAGGTTTTCTCTCCTCCTCAGGTCTTCAGTAGGGTTTTGAGACTATTTCTTGGCCAACAGTTTTTCCACATGCCCTTCCCTCCGCACCAAACGTTTCCTTATTTTCTTCCACTTCCTGTTTCCCTTTCTTCACTCCTTAAAATGACAGTCTCCATTCCATGAGTCCCAGTTAGCTTCATTAATTTCAAGCAAAGCTAAAACCAGCATTAATGTGGCTTTTACACCATGACAAAACACAAGAGGTGAAATAAAACTGTCAGCCTTGCAAGGATTTTCTAACTAGACTATTCTGTCATACAAAACATATTCTTCAACATTCATCTGGCATTGTCACTGATACAGAACCAGAAAGTGATAAAGTTTCCAACGTATCAATAGGTTTGGACATCTCTGTGGTCAAATAGCTGCAGGACAGTGTGTGTTCTATTCTGGTGATGAATGCTGCCATTTATGGTGCACAGACAGCACCCATCATCTTGCAGCACAACAATAATATCCAGTGTTCTCCATTTAGTCCAATAGCGTCTTATGACAAATGACATTTCTTGTCTCCTCCAGTTTATCCATATCCTCATGTTTCGCGTCTGCCTTGAGTAAGAGCTCATTTCTCTCAAAAACAGTCCTGAGGCTGCTGCAGACCTTCCTCCTATGAATGCAGCTTTCATCCGGACTGGCTGAATTTTATTATCATGGTGAACACACACAGGATATTTTATGGTGTAATGAAATCAGCGACAGAGACACTAGGTCCAGAGTTAGTACATGCATTCATCCAAGGCCTGCAGGCCTGCAGGGACGGTGAGTAAACAAATTCATCTTACCAGAGGAATCACTGAATGAGCTTCCAAAGGATACGGTTACACACGTTGTGTTGGAATAAATTAGAGCAACAATCAAGTACATACAGAAATAATTTTATTGAGCCTTTGTGACATGAAACAATTAAACAATCAACCAGAGAAGGAGGACCTTTTGTTTGACAGAGGTGGGGGGTGGGGGTGGGGTTCATCCCACTGGGGCAGACCAGCTGTCAACATGACAGGAGGGTTTCCCCTCACCCCACCACCACAGGGATGCTGCATCCACCAGTCGCCATAGAAACCACACTCAAACCAGGAAATAAACAGAAATATGACACAATATCAGGGCTGCTGCTGCAGCTGTTACATGGATCATATACAAAATACAGACTGGGGGATGTCGCGTGGCACGAACCGGACCGACTGTATGGTGACAGTCACTTTTGGATCATTGTTATTATTTTGAAAAGCTCTAGTGCGTCTGCGCCACAGCTTCAACCCGCTGGCTCATGTCATTTTTCTTCAGCTGATTCACGAATAACCACAGATTCGGTTGGTGTGTGGGGCGGACGGTGCTGGCAGCTGAAAGGCGTGGTTTTTGGATGGAGATGCTCCCTCCGCTCCCGCTGGGATCCCCACCTGCTCTCACACCGCGTTTCTCATCGTCTCTGTGGGTTTGATCCGCGACAACAAGCCGTTATTTCCTCGGTGTTTCCACCCGTTCCTCCCCGAGTGGAGGCTCTAGGTGGGATTTACAGCGGCGCACGGCGCAGACAAACCCCGGTGGCCTCCCGGCAGCCGCAGCGGAGACTCCGGTTCATGTGCAGCGCTGCTCGACGCGCAGGTCGCAAGGATGGTAAATACACGCAAGAGTCCCGCAGGACTGCACCGGCTTGTTTTCCTGGTGCTGGCTGTGTCTGTTTTCCTGGCAGTGGACAGTAAGAAGGCCAGGCAGCCCCGCTGCCCCTCGGCATGTACATGTACCAAAGATAACGCGCTGTGCGAAAGCGCAGGACTCATCCCTCGCACCTTCCCATCCGATGTCATATCCCTGTAAGTATTCTTTGGGTGAATGAGTGGCCTTTGGTAGAGAATGTGTTTGGAAGTGATATTTGTTGCTGCGCATTTCCAAGGAACAGACTGTGCCAACTGTTCAGTCTGCGCTTGAGGGAGAAACACTGAATGTCCTGTCTCCCTCCCTTCAGGTCCTTCGTCAAGTCGGAATTCACCGAGATCCCGAAGGAGAGCTTCATCCACACCCCAGCCCTGCATCTCCTGTGAGAACCCCCACCCCCCTTACATCTATATTGCATGCTGAGAGGAGATGAACGCCATGTTTAATGGTCAATACATCTCCTCTCCACTGATGCTGTGGACGGTCGTCTAGAGGAGCCGTCGTTGGAATTCTTCCTGGGACAGTTGGGGTGTTTCATGTCTCCTTGCACTGAGCCAGATGCTGTGCATGTGTGTGTGTGTGTGTTGATTCTCACACCTGGTCCACAGATGTGTACCGGTGGGGAATCCCTCCTATTGAAGAGGGAATTCCCTTCACATCTGGATCATGGGTATTGACTGAGTCACCATGTCCTTCTAACAAACCATGGATCTGTGTCTTTCATGCTCTTAGAAGAAAGGGTGTGTTTCCCTTTGTCGGACAGAGCTTGTGCATTGTGACATGGCAGCAGTTAATGTGATT
>CAAKHB010006004.1:82399-94509 GCA_901007665.1 Aeoliscus strigatus | reverse complement strand
CTGATGCTGTGGACGGTCGTCTAGAGGAGCCGTCGTTGGAATTCTTCCTGGGACAGTTGTGGTGTTTCATGTCTCCTTGCACTGAGCCAGATTCTGTGCATGTGTGTGTGTGTGTGTGTGTGTTGTTTCTCACACCTGGTCCACAGATGTGTACCGGTGGGGAATCCCTCCTATTGAAGAGGGAATTCCCTTCACATCTGGGTATTGACTGAGTCACCATGTCCTTCTAACAAACCATGGATCTGTGTCTTTCATGCTCTTAGAAGAAAGGGTGTGTTTCCTTTTGTCGGACAGAGCTTGTGCATTGTGACATGGCAGCAGTTAATGTGATTTATGGCCAAAATCTCTCTTTCTCTCTCCAGCCTCTTCACGGCCAATAACCTGGACTCTATAAACGAGGATGCTTTCCTTGGTCTTCCTCACATGGAGTACCTGTGAGTGGGTGTCAACACTTATTCAGATGCTCCTGGAAATCTGCATTGACATTCTTTTTTTTTTTTTTTTTTACAGATTCATTGAAAACAACCAAATTAAATCGATATCCCCGTACGCTTTCCGTGGGCTGAAAACCTTGGTCCATCTGTGAGTATATTTTCCAGTTAATACGGTACTAATGTGTGGCTGCGACTGAACTCTTTGCGAGTCAGAGATTAAACATTTATTGCCACTTTCATTCAGAGCATTGGTATGAGGTCTGTAAAAACAACACCCCCCCCCCACACACACACACACGTTTGCTGTTAAGCTTAATAAACATTCAATACTTCAGAGCCATTATTGGCCTATTCCGACATATTTAGTAAATGACATGAGCAAAATATCTTCGTTGAGTTTGATGCAATCAAGCAAAACTGATGAGAAACACACCCATGACCAAAGTTGTACATCACTCTGAAACATTTGGAACAGCTAACTCTGGTGTTTTGGTGCAGATGAAGCCATAAAACAGCTGAGAATGCAGCTGAAACAGCCCATTTCCTCAAAACACGTCATACGTGTCGTCTCCAGGGTGATAATATTTCCTGAGGTTCTTTAACAGGAGTTTGTAAGCGCATATTTCACATCTGCTGACATTTGTGCGGGTGTCGCAAGTTTCCGATTCCGTGAAATACATGAGCAGTCAGCACGGCAATGCAGGTTGAACAAATGACGAAAACAGAGCACCCAGCAGAATATCTTATGACGTGTTAGAGCACAGCTGTGTTTTTTCTTTTCCAGGAGTCTGGCCTACAATAATCTTGAGACCCTGCCCAAAGATTTGTTCAAGGGTCTCGAGGCCCTGACGAAAGTGTAAGTGTGAATTGTTCGTGTGCATTGTGTTATATAACACAGAATATAAGCCATGGTGAAGAACGAGTCTCTCCTATATTTAGATCATTTCATCATTATTCCTCTTCAGCCAAGGCTCGAAAAAATGTGTGGGCAGCCGGCACATTTACCACCATTAATATTATATGTGGCAGCCAGGAGCAAAGATAGTTTGCAATCAGTCACCCACTGAAATCTCAAGAACCTCTAGATAGGAATGAGAGGCTGTGAGAACACTGCGCATCAGGCAGTGAAGCCCAGAGCGCTCCTGTTTGTGATGAGATCAGTGTTTGTTTCCCCCTCAGAGACCTAAGAGGGAACCAGTTCACTTGTGACTGCAAGCTGAAGTGGCTGGTCGAGTGGATTTTCAGCACCAATGCCACCGTGGACCAGATTTTCTGCAAAGGCCCGGCCTCCCAGCTCGACAAGAAGATCAATGACCTGGTGCCGCAGTCCTTTGACTGCATCACCACAGGTGGGGCGAAGACACCTGAAGTGAGATTTTACTTGTTGTGGCTTTGTACTGTCGTTTTCAGTGTTTCCCCCCGTCTCTTTGTCACACAGAGTTTTCCTCCTACCAATCCTTGAAGTTTGAGTCGATATCAGTTGAGGCTTTCTCCTTTGGCAACGACCAGTATGTGGTGTTTGCACAGCCCTTCATTGGGAAGTGCAGCTTTCTGGAGTGGGATCACGTGGAGATGGTCTTCAGAAACTTTGACGACATCGACAGTAAGTAGGAGACATCTAACAGCCCAGAGTCCACTGCAGTCAGCAGTGACATGTGTCAAGGAACCAACTAGATGGAGACAGGTGAAGCTCTGTTGTTCTTCCATCACCAGGCACGTCCACAGTGATTTGCAAACCTCTGGTGATTGACAACCAGCTCTTCATCATCGTGGCGCAGCTGTTCGGCGGCTCGCACATCTATAAGCGAGACATCTCTGCTAACAAATTCATCAAGCTCCAAGGCATCGATATTCTCAAGATCCGAAAACCGAACGATGTCGAGACGTTCCGCATCGACGGAGAGTCTTTCTTTGTCATCGCAGACAGCTCCAAAGCAGGTTCCACCACCATCTACAAGTGGAACGGTAACGGGTTCTACTCTCACCAGTCGCTCCACCCGTGGTACAGGGACACCGATGTAGAATACATGGAGATCTCCTCCAAACCTCACCTGATCCTGTCCAGCAGCTCCCAGAGGCCCGTCATCTACCAGTGGAACAAAGCCACCAAGCTGTTTGACCGGCGCACCGACATCCCAGAGATGGAGGACGTCTACGCTGTGAAGCACTTCCAGGTGAAATCTGACCTCTTCATCTGTCTGACCCGCTTCATCGGTGACTCCAAAGTGATGCGGTGGGACGGCGCCCTCTTTCGAGAGCTGCAGACCATGCCTTCCCGTGGCTCCATGGTGTTCCAGCCCTTCTCCGTGGGCAACTGGCAGTACGCCATCCTGGGAAGCGATTACTCTTTCACCCAGGTTTACCGCTGGGACGCCAAGAAAGGGGAGTTTGTCCACTTCCAGGAGCTGAACATCCAGGCACCGAGGGCCTTCTCGCCAGTCTCCATTGACAACCGTCAGTTCTTACTGGCTACCAGTTTCAAAGGGAAAACTCAGATTTATGAGCACATGGTCATTGATCTGAGCAACTGAGTGCTCATTTCGACTGGTTGTGCTGTTTACGAGTGTTTTCTTCTCCTTTAGACTTGCAGCAGATACATTGTTGACCGACAGAGGGAGATTATGAGATGATCCTAACTTGAGAAATGCAAGCGTTATTCGTTTCGTTGATGTAAACCACGTGCAACAACCAAGCAGATTTGGCTGAGATGCACGCTGAGTTCTACGCCTGCGTCTCAAATTAGGATACGATGTTGTGGAGACATGCATGAGATCCTCACATCCTGATGAACAACATCCATGCTCATTAATCCATGAACTCAAATCCAGCAGATGGATTGTCTTCTTGTATTCATCCATTCATGTGACGCAGCCAAACTTTATACATTTGTAATCTCATATATATTTATCTACCGCAAGTAAGAACGAAAAGGTACTTTTTAACCTATTAACATGTTTAACTACAGAAATCTGCCAAACGGAAAATGTTTACACTTTTCTGTCTTTCCACTTTACCGTGACGATTTGTAAAAACTTTTGTAAGTTACGGGGGGACCACGCCTATTGGATTTGTTATTGTTTTTAAACAATAGAAAAGAAAAAAAACCAAACAAAACAGGTTTATAATTAAGAAATATTAAGAAATGTCGTTTGGAATTACCTGTATATCCATGTCACTGGCATTCCTATCATTAATGGTTTATATGATGTTTTATTTCTTGGAAACAGAACAGAAACTTTTTTTTCATCAGGGTGGAAAACACTTGTGGGAGGTTTCAAACTATTTTCACACACTTATGGGAAGTGGAACTCAAAGTACGTCCACAGCGTCTGACTGATATCGTCAGTCAATGAATGTTCTCATCCATAACGTCTCTCCTCAGTGTGAAACGCCGACACGTCAAAGCAAACGCCAGCACATCCATCGCTTTAGTGAAAATGTCATCTAGAATTTGTGTCATTAGGAATTCAGCCATGAGAAATGAAATAAAATAAATACAAACAAATAAAATCCTTTTTATTTTCTCCAACAAAGTGCACGCCTCAGTTCTACAAAGCAGCACATTACAAGGTAATGGAATAAATACAATAAAATTTGCTGAGTTAAAAAAAAAAAAGAAACAAAAAAGAAAAAGAAAAACACAAGCAAGGAGATACACGAGTACCTGCACAATCACACTGGTGGCAGGACTAAATCAGGCTCTTCAGAAAGGCTCCGCCGCACAAACTGCTGCTTTCCCGGTGAAATGTTGGACTTCTCATGCATGTTTTTGGACAGACGTCCTGTCCTTTCTAACAGAAACCAATTTAAACCCTGCTTTTATGGGACTGAGGACTACCAAACTAACATGGAAGAAACACAGGTGCACACTCTCATGTTCATACACGTCACCCTGGAAAACTTGTGCAACTGCAGCAGGAACCTCCAAATCTCCGACCTACTGCTGAGAGAAAATAAAGTGAACACATTTTCAGTTTTCACTGACTACTCAAGTCTATGTGGTGCAACTTAGTGTTTTTTTTTCCATAGGCAAATAAAATGACATAAAAGGCAAGGGAATACATCCCTTCATATTCCACAAAATAATTTAGTGCTGTTTAAATAAAATTAAAAACACTATTTTCATACGGTGGCTCTTAAAAAAAAAAAAAAAATCACAGATCAAAAGGAAAATGCTCTAAGAGACATCAATTCGGGGGGGAAAAATCAAATCCCATGAAAAAAAACAGTATAGACAGTTAAACTCTGTACAGAACTCAAAATCAATGTACAATACAGTACCTGCAGATGTTATGCATACAGTACAATTCTCTTTTTACATAGGTTTAGTTACGGGCTCCAGCCTGATCTAGATACTGACAACACAGGTGGAAAAGCAGATATTTAGCTTTCAGTAATTTTAAGGGTTATTCAGTGAGGAGAGTAGATCTTGTAGTTGGCGTTAAGAACAAAAAGAGACTGAAAACATTATTGCAGGATGGTCAGTTGCATACTGCATGTGTTACATGGATGTGTCCTATGACGAGGAGCAGCAGGCTGATGAGAGAGACAAAGGGCCGGATGGAAGATTAAAAAAAAGAAAAAAAAGAAAAGAAACTCTTTTTTGCTACCTCTCCGTCACAGAGGTCAAACTTTGTGATTTCTCCCCCAGTCTACTACCCTGTACAGTACATTCGTGGCCAGTATTGCACGTTACCAGCCGGGGCCACCCTGATTCTGCGTGGTGAGGACCTTCAGTGCTGAATTTCGTCCTGTAAATCGCCACTAATCCAGTGATGAGACGAAACCGCAACCTGAGCTCACCGTAGGCCGACAGGGACTCCATCTGCTGTCACAGTTTGAGCTCATTGGCAATTTTACAGGCGATATTCTTAAAGGCGATGGACGTGCCCGATATCCTCTTGAAGCGCACGCCGTTGAGAGAGAGGCGGGGCAGCTTGCACACCTCCATCTCCCATTGGACCAGGTTGTCCTGGCGAGCATCGCCGTGCACGCAGAAAAGGAGGAAGCGTTCACGTTGCTCATAATCGCAGCTGTTGGCGTCCAGAACCTTTCGGATCTCCCTCATCATGTCAGAGGGCTCCATGGAGGAGGTGGTCTTCATGCTCCAGGTGAAACGCAGCGAGCGGGGTTTGGAGTCCCGACCCCCATCTTCTTTAGCATCACCGGACGCACTCCTACGAGACAGCAGAGTGAGAGGAGGAGCACACGAAGAGGGAGGGGGAAGGGGAGGGGGAGGCAGAGGTCGGTTACAGGCTCTCAGGAACATCTCGACAGCCAATTCTCACCTTGGAGTTTCTGTCCTGGCGCTGGCCTCTCCCTCACTAGGCACCCTGAAATAAACCAGGAACAGGCTGTTACTCCCATGAGCTGATGTCAGTGTGGGTCCCCACCCACCAACACCACCCATCATCACTGGACACAGAGAGGGGCGTCAGGCGTCATGCCAGGAAAGAGTCCACACTCCTGGGTATCAGGGTTCAGCACATAACGAGGTGAATGTGACGTTCTAGTGAAGCTCCTTCGCAATAACCGACTGCATCACCCCGTCGAATGTCTGCAGCCTGTCTTATATCTCCCGTACGGAGCAGTAAAGAGCTCCTAAATCTTTTACCCAGCCTCCACAATTTGCCTGATCCTTTCTCTTAAGCTCAGGAGGAGAGGAAGCAACTTGAGAAGCAGATATCGGAGCTTAGTACGGGAAAAGCTGGTGAGCTGTGAGGTTTGTTCCCGGGGAAAGTGGACAAAACGGGGAAGGAAATACACAGCAGAAACAAGGGTGTCAGTAGGCAAAGGACGGTGTGTGGTGGGGCAGGTACATAAGGAGTTAAGCAACACGAGCCCAGTTTATTTTCGGAATGGAGGGGAAGGTGCAGCAAGCGTGGTGTTCTCCTACCTCCGGGTGGACCTGAAAGACAGAGCTCTATGCGGGAGAAAAGGAGAGAAAGCTGTGAGCCACGAGCGACAGGCCAGCGTGACGGTGACACAAGGAGCTGACAACGGTGTGGATGAGGAGGCTCACGGCTTTGCTTGTCCCGTCGAAAGCAAAGGCTGACAGAGCATGGCGTGATTTAGTGTAGTCAAAACAAGTAAGATCCAGGACGACGTCTGATATGAACGCTACATGACATCTGCAGTAATCTGCGGTGACTCGGTTACTGGATCCCCCCAATGCAAAGCCCTGGAAGCTGGAGGAGGTTGAGGTCTGAGGCCACTCCCACTTTATTACAACTGTGTCATCTGTCATCGTTACTGACCTGCGGACAAACTTGGAGGTGATTTTGCTGATGATCCCGGTGGAGGTGCCCCTTCGTTGCTGAGCGAGAGCCCCTGTGTCATGTGACAGCGTGGGGGAGGCCGGGGGGCCGTTGTAGGTGGCGCTGCGCCGGTCTCGGAGCTGAGCCCCATGGAAAGTGCTGCGGCTGGTGGTACCACGAGGGAAACGGTTCTTCTCTGGAGTGCTAATACTGTGTGCAGACGGAGAGGTGGAGGGACCCCGCGGGGACGAGCTGCGACACAATAAGACAGTTCACCACGTGTCGAGACAACTGCACGGCATCATTAGGTCACATCGGTCACTTGTGCTCGCTGACTGCGCGTCTCCTGAGCTGGTGAAGGGCCGCTCACCTGGCTTTGAGTTCCGTGTTGTCGTCAATAGGGGGCAGTGTGCTCTTTGATGGGTGCCCTGACGATGACATGGACTTGGTGTGACGAGGTCGTGTGGAGCTGATTGCAGTGGACGGAGTGCTCCCGGACACCTCCGTTAGACTGCGACGCGGCGGCAGAGAACAACAACATACAGATTTTGCTCATTGGTGCCTGAAAGTGGAACGTTTTATTTTGCGCTGAAGTGAACGAGCAAATTGCCTGTGGGTGGACGTGTACTTACCTGCTGTCTTTGCCGTTGGGAATGGCTGAGTAGCGATCAGTGGACGATCGTTCACACACGTACGTGTTCCTGCGAGTCATTGATCCGTTTGTCTGCGGACAGAAACACTTGACATTACTGCGAACCTGCCGGCTGTATTTGGTGTCTGAGTGTGAATGACCGCTCTACTCCCTCACCCCTACGGCGCTCGTAGTCTTCTTCCTCTCCTGCACTCCCAAGGGTGACGCAGGAACGTCTCCTTTTGAAGTACTGAGCTCCAGCCGGCGGGCTCCGTCCCACTCCTCCCGGTGGTCGCTTTCCACGCTTAAGGCCTGGCCGCGCCGCGTGTACGATACGGCCGGGGGCACAGACGGACCCACTGGAGGAAGACACACGTAAGAAACCTGTCACCACCAGTGCTGTCCTCGTGTCTCCAGCTGTGCAGGACAGCGTGTTCGTTCGAGGCGTTAAGCAGAGCTGCCAAAGCCACAATTTACAATGTTACACTGCAACAACCCTTTGTTCAACATACTGTCCGGCTACAGAAGCCAAGGTGTGAAGGTACGAAGCAAAGCTGATCACTCCTCATGCTTTGAGGTGCTGCCCCTGATGGAGCTGCAGGACAGCAGCCAGCCAGCAGATGGCGCCAGACACAACAGTCCCACATGACATAGGAGGAAGCTGCTCACATTGGGTCACCCATTCACACCTTATGAAACTAGTTTGTCTAGATTTATGTAATGTACACATGTCATGTGCATACCGTGATTTTGATTCATGCACACTGTGCACAAGAATGAAACAAATTGAATGCCAGAATTACTGTAAATATATCGATTGAGATTTTCTTGTACAAGCTGCAGCAGACTGGTCATTATTTTCCAGAGTTTAATGCAGGAGCAGCAGCTTTTTGTTGAGAGAACACGCTGCGACACAGCAGCTGGGTGTGTGCCAGTATATTCTCTACAGTTCACGTGAGAGCTGAGTGCTTGTTTTTAAATAATAGTTCCAAGCAAGAGCTGCTGTCCAATCGAGACATTTTAAGACGTCAAAATGTTTTTCCGATGAGCAGGCTGGCTCAGAAGATGGGTGGATACCAGATCAAACAGGTTTTATCAGAGGAACAGCAGCTTCCTCCTACACAACATGCAGCCAGCAGCACTGTCAGAGCTGGGAAGGTACGGGGTTACTTTACTTGGCTTCTCTACGACACCACCACCACCACCACCACCACCACCACCACCATCATCCCCACCATGATCACTGTAGCGGCGCTGCTTCTGATTTGCCGAGATGCTGCGTGTGACTTTGGGATGGGCGGGAGAGATACTGGAGCTGTTGTTGATGTCGCTGGTCGGCCGCTGCCGCTGAGCCAGGACGCTGTTGGTGAGGGGCTCGCTGCCCTCGAACTGAAATACAGCACAAGCACGAGGCGTCATGGTCACGCACGTTTGATGACTGGTGGTGATGTCAGTCACAGAAACCGACCTCTGGAGCTTTTCTTCCCAGCAGCAAGTAGGTGGCCATGACATCATCATACTTCTGACCTTGTAGAGACTCTGTAATCTCGTCTTTAGGGAAGCCCATCGTCACCATGAGCTCTGCCGGTGAATACAAGACAACATGCTGTAAATGGCAGTTAGTCCTGGGCGTGACATAACCGATCACATCGACACACTCAAACGCACCGATTCGGGATGAGTCACTGAAGTCGGCCTCAGGCTCGATGTACGGCTTCAGCTCCTCCTCCTCGTGACCCACGTTCATCCAGTGGTCTTTCATGATTTGCTACCAATTACAATATTGTCTCATTAGTTCTGTACTGACAATAAGAGCAGTGAAAGGGGCAGTTCTAATGCAATTAGACATTGAATTACAAAGATGAGAATTAAATGACAATTTAAAAATGAAAATTATCTAGGTTGCTGAACAACAGATCAATTGTTATTATTGGTGGACAAATCTTTAGTATTGACATGTATCCTGGTCTTCAGTGCAGGCATGGTATTGACTCTGCACACAACTGACAATTACATAACATTCAACATAGATAATGAAGCTTAAAGTTTCACACAGAAACGACGTCTCTGTTCCGTCTCTGGGCTCCACATCACTGGACTTTGTGTTAAACCGTTGACAGGCTGCTGGGCAAAACGTTTCTCAACGGAGAGCAACTACACGCGAAGAGAGGTACCTCCAAACTGCCTCGTTTGACGGGGTTGAGCACGAGCAACTTCTTCAGCAGGTTTTCACAGTCTGTGGACATGTAGAAAGGAATACGGTACTTTCCCCGCAGGACCCTCTCTCTCAGCTCCTGCAAGCGACAAACAAAGAGGATCGATCTCAATATATTAACACAGGGAAAGCCTGTCAAGTGTCAAGTGTTGAATGCCGTGTGAATGTTTTCCACGTTTTCTTGACGTTTGATTTATAAAATAAAACAGCTGCTAACAGAGTGTATGGAGCCTTCACTGTGTCTCATTTCAACTCACAGAAACAGGAAATTCCACTCTAAATGTGCAGATTCAGGAAATTCTGTTTCATGTTGATGCACATCAAGTCTGACTGACAGAGCTGCATCCTTTACACCTTCAGAGCGTTTCAGTAAAGGTATGATATGTGACATTTCTGCATTAAAATGTAAACAAACCGTTCGTCAGGGTATGTCCGTTTTTTGCATTTCATTTGCTTTATATCATCTAACGTGTAAAGAAACACTAGGACATCACAACACGGTCCACCAAGTCATTTTTAGATGGATAGTTCTGACAACAGACGATATGTAGCTGATGGGCTACATGATGTTAGCAACACAGCTAATTTTATCACAATGTCATTAAATCAGTTCTACAAGAATGAAACTGAAACAATAGATTGTAAAAATATGGTTTTTTGCATTTGCATTTTGATGGAAACATATAAAGGCTCGCGGACGTTCATGTGTATTATGTATGTGCACTTTAAAACAGGCTGCTTCCAACCTTTAGGTTTTGTCCGTCGAAGGGAAGTGAGCCGCTGACCAGTGTATAGAGGATGACCCCAAGACTCCAGACATCCACCTCGGGTCCGTCGTACTTTTTGCCCTGGAAGAGTTCTGGCGCGGCGTAGGGCGGCGAGCCACAGAACGTGTCCAGCTTACTGCCGACCGTGAACTCATTGCTGAAGCCAAAGTCTGCTATCTTGATGTTCATATCTGCGTCTAACAACAGGTTCTCTGCCTGAGACATGGAAAACCGGGCAAAAGCTAAATCAGATAGTGATCAACAGAACTAGATTCATACAATACAGACGTGGTTAAAACAAAGTCTTTACTAAAACAATGTAATAAAGATGCTATCAGGGAGAACATCTGTTTCACAGCTGTGCGTATTTTAGAGGACGCTGATAACAGTTACATTTTCTGTGTGAAATGAGCCGTTGTATTCCTGAGTTCATTTATTTCCAGGATGTGACGCACACTTTGCACTGCGGTTCACAGAACAGACAGCTGTGGACAGCTGTCAGTGTAGGGTCCTTACCTTGAGGTCCCTGTGCACTATCCTCCTCTGGTGACAATACTGTACGGCAGAAACAATCTGAAACACACACACACGCACACACTAGATTGTCATTGGCTGTCTGTTTTTTCAAAATGTTGTTCATGGAAAATCACATTCGTGTTTGACCCAGTTACTGTTTTCATGCTCCCACAGCTCATTAGATTCAGATGAAGTAATGGGAGCCTGTCCAAAACGTAAAGTTAAAGAGTAGTCGTACACGTAGAAACACGTCTGACTGACAGTGCTAAAGTTTATGAAACACTTAATCCCTGTAAATTCAGGTCACAGTCAGCCGTTGTCATGACAACTGACAGGGAAATCTCACCAACATATGCTGGAATAAATCAAAAATGTGCAGTTGGACTGACGCCCCCACCTATACATACATGGCCCACACAGCCACACACACGCACACTTTGTCTGAGTCATCTCACATCAAGTGTGCCAACAGCGCAGACGTGAGAGAAGAGGATTATCAGGAACGATCAGGGTGCAGCTGCGCCGACCAGCAGAGAAAGTACCGGTGCGTGGACTAGATGACAAAATGTGCTGAGAAGACGTGAGCGTGGAGGAAACATGAGCTGCAGCAGATGCTTTAATGCGGCTGGAACACCACTGGGTGTCAGAGCACCTGCTCTCCATCTTTTCCTCTGCAGTCAGTGACGGAGCTTCACCGTGGTGCACGCAACCTGTGAACACAGGAACGCAGTGACGACACTGATGACTCACCTGTCTGAACTTGGATCTGGCTTCCTTCTCCTTCATTCGGCCATGAGCCACCAGATAGTCAAACACCTCTCCTGCACAACACAGACACCCCAAACCACAATCAGGGTTCATTTTATAGAATTATACATCAGCCGTCTCTAAAACGCCCATCATCCCAAGGGATGATCCCAATGTTTTCTTCAAGTAGTAAACGGCTTTTAACCCACAACTGGAAGCAGCTGTTTTTTAAGAGTCTACAACTGGCTCTTACTTCTTCTCTACATCTATAACTAGTGCTTCACTTACCACCGCTGGCATACTCCATCACCAAATACAGCGTCTTCTCGGTCTCAATCACCTCAAATAACTTCACTGCAGCGACAAAGGGCAGAGGAAGGGAGACAAACGGAATGAAATAACGGATCTGAACGGGAATCGGACAGTCCCACTCTGAATCTATAAATAATGTACATGTTCATTCATTCACTTATAGCAGAAGTAGCAGAATGAGACAGAAGAAGTTAAACAGGAGGGTTCAACTCAAAAGAGTTTCTTTGACTT
>CAAKHB010006004.1:41946-67697 GCA_901007665.1 Aeoliscus strigatus | reverse complement strand
AACCGCCCGACTCTAGATCCTTTTGACTGTCAGACATCTGCTTTTATAAACACAATTTTCATGTTCATGATGAGTGTGATGTAGTCTTAGATGCAACAGGTCATGCTCTCTCTCTCTCTCTCTCTCTGGAGGGACCTCTCTCTCTCTCTCTCTCTCTCTCTCTCTCTCTCGCACACACACACACACACACACACACACACACACACACACACACACACTCCCTTTGTCTCCCTCTTTATTGCTGCTTATTCAAGTCACCAGAACACAGTTACACACACACACACACACACACAGTTGGATCATTGTGGACTCTCTGCACACACACACACACACACACACACACACAGGCTCATGTTGTGGCCTGGAGAACTGTGTCATCATTCAGCCAGTTTGCAGCACAACTGAATAACGTGTCCGGTGTGTTTGGGGAAACAGATTTGGGGAGGAGATGGAATCCCCCGGGATGTGTGCATGGAGCGGAGGTTGAACGTGGAGAAGTGTCCAAAGGCCCAGTTGGAGCGAAGAGGCCTGTTGGTGTCAGTAACTGAACAGACTTCGCCCTCTGTTGGACTCTTCGCAGCATTACACCTCCACTGCTGAGTGTTCCTGAGTGGAACCAGCAGACCCGCCTGCTCCCCACAAACATGTTTCCCATTCATTCCTCATCCATAAATCACCACATGGTGGATTTTCTGGGTGTGGTGATGATGATGATGATGCAGGATGATGCTCGCAGGTGCACGTTCGCATTTTGTCCACTAGGTGTCAGGCTTCAGCTGCACTGTGCTGCTCATCTGTGTTGTGTTTGGGACATGATGGGGTCCAAACAGATGAGATGCTCATCTCAACGTTCAGCTTCATGCATTTGGAATTCACCGACATAAAACAACATTTGCATTTTGTCATTTTTGAGTCTTTACCATAAGATATCAATTGTTAGTGTGGTGTTATTTTTAAATACACACACACACACACACACACATTCACCATCTGTGTTCTCTGCACTTGTGTGTATGAGAGAGGTTCTTAGGCAACTTGTACTGTATCTCAAAGCTGTCTTTGATACTACTCTCTACTTTCCCCCACTTCAATATCTTATTCACATTACTGCATTTGTGCCTGTAGTTAGACTCGGTTTGCAGCAGGGGAGGACGAGCGTCCATGTTTGCAAACAGTTGAACAGACACAATAAAATGCTCAAGGCCTGAATAATCAAGAAAAAATAGCAATAAATACTCCACACAACATAGAATGAATTGAATGATGGAAGCAAAATAGATATCGGTTCTGTGCGTCTGTGTGATGTTACTGTCAAATAATGTAATTTATTTTGACTTTCAGTGATACATACTGAACCCTGCTGCTGGCTACTTGTCAGATTCACTTTTACCATTTATTGAAAGTTACAACAGTATTTGCAGACCTTTGTGACCTCTGTGACCTCCTGTACAAGAAAAAAAGCAAATTGTGCTTATTTGGGGCATTTACATATTTCAACATTTAAAAATGAGTCAAAGACATCAGATAATGCTCCTGTATTTCTACTCAACATGTGCTGTAAATGTAGGACTTTTGTTCATGAATGTTCTTTTTGTCACTTTTACTCACATTGTGGATCTCAGAACCTCCTCGGTGTTCCAGGTCTGACAGTTTGTCTGAGGCTCCGGCTGCAACAATGGACTCAGCGTGACGTAACGTATCACAATCACTGACGGTTATAGGACCTGAAAGCCACTGAGAACATTAGGTCTGTTTTTATGGGCTCCAGGAATCTCTAGTTTATGTTTCACCAACAAGAAACTCACCTCCAAAACACAAACTCTGAAAGACGTTGAGTCAGGTCCAAATACATTTCATTGAAAAATATATTGTCTTGTTTGGAGTCGGAGATACCAGAACACTTTGCTAGGAGATAAGATAGTTCAACAAAGCTAAGGGGTCCAACACTGGATCTTGGCATGGCGGAGGGCATTTTTGGAATTCTACATCTGATCCCAGGATGGATGGAGTCCCACCATAGCAGATCTTATCCTCGCTGAGCTGGAACCGGCTCAGTTAGTCCAGCAATAAACATCCTTTTAATAGCAAGATGTGTGACTGTGTTTCACTAGTAGTAGTATTTTATGAATCAGTAACATTCACCTTTGTGTTTCATATATGAATGTACACAAGACCAAAGCACTATGACTCACTTATGGACGAGGCCCTCTGAGACTCACCTTCAGAAGGGGAATGTTCGCACGGAGGATTTCTGTCGTGTACCTGAGTTGCGCTGCTGTGGAATGTAACGGGCACTGACGCTGGTTTAATGAGTACATGTACACCAAGGGCCAAACACAATTACACACTCTCACAGGTCGGGGCAGCTGTTAACAGCCATTAATAGCATACGGTCATGAAGTTAACTGTATTTGTAGGGTGGGAGAGGGAGAGAAAGAGTCCAATGATGAGTGTGTGTGTGTGTGTGTGTGTGTGTGTGTTGGGGGGGGGGGGGGGGGTAAAGTCATTATAAGACAGATAGCGGAGCAGCATCTGTCAGCACTGGCACGTCACCAGTGCTCTTTTTGCCTGACTCAGTTCCACCAGTGAAAGTCGAGCAGTCGGTGAAATGTTTGCACACATCCTGCAGCAGTGTGGGAAACATCAGCGAGCGCTTTGGAAGAAGTCCATGCTCACGTAAGATGTTCTGGATTCAAGTTTGGATAAATCTGTGTCTGTGGAGCGACAACCGGCCCAGCACATCGTACCTGCTGATCACCAGTTAGAGGTCGTGTATGTGATCAAGTAGATATTATTCCTCACTGTAGTGGAGTTTTCAGGTATGGAATATTTATATTTACTTTTTTCCTTCGATGTAACACAAATATCTGTCCTTGCTAGGTCTTACCTTTTAAGTTTGTGCCTTGAGCTGAATGAAGTTAGTAATAGTTAGTTAGTTAGTAATACCACACAAGGTTCAATCAGCGCCAAAACATTTATTTCATACTTCAAGTGCATTTCAGAGCTTGAACTCTTTCACTTGTTCTTGAATAAAGACATACCTATACTTCAACCCAAGTAAAGAATGTGTGTACCTCTGCCACCTCTGCCAGTCATCCATATCAGCAAAGCACACTGAAAGGTATTATAAGGTAAAAAAAAAAAATCATCAGAGGACATTCCTGCTTTGGGAACCTGTTAAGTGCACACCTTACAAGGCAGAGCTTGCACTGTGCTGTCTGCTCTGACAAGTCAATAAAACCCACTGGTATGCTGAACATTTCTGCTGGGCCAGATAGATGTGAGGCTGCATGTGGAATTTGATCAGGCAGCGAGCCAGTCGTCTGTTCATTACAGCGCTTTCCAGCAGTAACACACCCTCCCAGCGAGCACACCTCAACCTGAGGAAAAGAATTACCGACTGGCACGTCAAGACCCTTCAGCCACCCTTCACCTCCTCTCACCTGCTCGTCTTCATCGCTGTCACACATGCATGTGCTCACGCCCACACACGCCACATAACAGTCCGGTACACACACACACACACACACACATTTGAACAACTCCGAGTAGTGATGTGAAGGATGGCAGGACAGAGGAAAAATTCAAAGTTACAACTGAAGACAGAATGTTTATGCTGCAGTATGTTGTCAAAAAAAAATCCCTTTTGCCCTTTGACCTTTTTACTCACAAAGGGCGGCAGGTCTCTCTATAGATGATACAAATTGTAGACCATCAATAATTACATTGTTTTCTGTTTTTTACGCTCTGGAAAAGTAAATCACCTACTTTGTGGTTTATGTTTATGGACCATTTCACAAAATTTTGAAAA
This sequence comes from Aeoliscus strigatus, assembly GCA_901007665.1. NCBI lineage: Eukaryota > Metazoa > Chordata > Actinopteri > Syngnathiformes > Centriscidae > Aeoliscus > Aeoliscus strigatus. The sequence goes on along the minus strand of CAAKHB010006004.1, from coordinate 63,886 downwards.
TTTGGAAAATATAGTTATGGGAGGGGACCTTTTCTTCTTGTCAAGGGGATTTGTAGTTTGAATTTGGGTTTATTATTTGAAATTTATATACTTTTTGGGGGGCGTTTAATAATTTGTTTGTTATTTGCTTGGTTTATTTTCATGGCGTGAACCGGTATGTATGTGACGTGAATATGTATGCATACATACAAAAGTACACAAAACAAATACGCTGAAAGACGAAGCAGGACCAAGGACACACACCTTCTTGGCTATAAAGCCCTAAAGGTAAAACATGCCCCAATTGCCCCCGAGTCAGCTGCTACGACCCAGATGACAGAATAACTGCCACTAATAATAGTGTCGATGCGTGTTTCTACAAACCAAGGATGTGTGTATTATCTGACAACACAGGCTGTTGCATTGAAACTTGAAACTTGAAACAATTACGTTTTATGATGTGTTAATGTTACAGTTAGTGGAGTTCGGTTAGACACCAACCACTTGTTTAGGGCTGGGAAAACATCCCAGCCAAAGATAAAGTTGTTAAAATGTCAAACGTCTTCTGACTCAGGAGTAAATGCACATCACATTGCAGCCGTCAATCTTCAATGAAACCTTTGGCACATGGTGTGTTTGTGGTTCAGAAACAACGATGTCCCACATAACCCAACGCTGCCAACGTGTCATTCTGACGACTGGGCAAGCCACAGCCGATGTTTGAAAGACGCAAAGGTCGAAACAAGTCAGTGTTTTTACTAAAACAGCTTCCTGGACTTAGCTTGTTTGAGGTGCTGGGATGTGTGTAGGCATGAAAAAGCAAAGAAACACGATGACAGACTCATTAAACCACATTTCCTTCAAATCATCTTACACGGATTAAAATATGACATTTGTATGTCTCCATTACGTTAGATTAAGCTTTATTGTCCAAGAGGAAAATACAAACAAAAACAGGATAACAGGTAAAACAGGAAGATCAGACGGTTTCACAAAGGTGCAGGTTGGTGCAAATAATGTCCAGAACCAGATCTGTGCTGGCAGTATGTCCTGGGAAGATGACAATGATGGGACATAATGGAAGTAAATGTCATGAATTTGGCAGGAGGACAAAAACTTGTTAAATTCTCATCTTATTATAGAGACAAAAAAAAAACAACAAAAAACAAACTTACAACTTTAAGTCCATAGGGGCACAAATGGGCTGAAAGGAGGTGAAACACAGCTCACTGACTTTCATCAGAGGGAAAATTACAGTTTTGAGTATCAGGACACAGCGTTTGCAATACGCAGACTCTGAAACTGAAGTGCTCGATCAAAACTCTCAATGATTCATTTTATCATGTTCACCTGTGCTTTTCCTGTCCTGACAAGTCAAAATGTCCGGTGTGAGAGAGGTTCTTTAAAGGCCCCACGCAGCCGAGTTTTCCTTTAGGTGACTGCACCTGTGCACCTGAGATGGAAGGGTTCAGTGATCAAGGGCTTTGCTCCGTCAGGTGCTACAAAAGTAACCTCAACCCAGCGCAAACACTTGGAGGATGGCTGCTCATCAGATTGATTATAACATGTCTTTATTCACTTTGATTGTACAGAGACAGAAAAACTGAACAGGCAGGTCTCAGGGTGAATGATCAAACGTGACTACTTCCTTCCATTTCCTCGAAACATCTGTCAAACCATATTTCTTGGCAGTGTGTTAATGGGATTCCATAAAGATGAAGACGTATTGTGTTTACATGCTGCCCTGAGTGCAGGGTCTGATCAAAGTGTCTGATCAAAGCCTAAACTAGTAACATAATGGACTGCCGCAGCGACATATGTCCTCCTGTGGATCTCCTGAGGAGAAATAGGACCTGATATCATAACAGGCTCTCGTGTTTACTTACTGTAATTATCACCCTTGTAGTTATATCATGTTTTCCCTTGTAATTATGTCATAATTCAAAGGCTTCCCTTGTGAGCTTAAACAGTCAGGTACGTCATCATCGTATAACACTCGGGCCTATTAATTGTCAGGATATAATTACATTAACAACACCCGGAGGGCCCGTCTCGTTCAGTCATCTCAGAGTTACCGCTCCACGCTATAATATGAAAATATAATCACACAGCTATGGACCTCCAGGATTTATATTTCAACCTGATTAATATGACACGTGTGGTGGGGCAGTGGGCGGCGTATGTTTACAACCTGGCACGAGTTCAGGAGCCACATGCAGTGGCATCAGGCATCTACATACGCAAACAAGCACACATGGTCGGGTGGTTGTGCTGATTTGTTTGACTCACGTATACTGGTATACTGCTGTAACCATAGGAGAGATTTCTTGAGCGACAAGTGTGTGTGTGTCCTTGTGAATGCCCTTGTTTGTGGTTTAGCCACACTCATGTGGCACCTTCTGCCAGTGAAAACATGTGACCTCATCCAGTTTTGTCTTTCTTTAATGCCCTCCAATAAACGAGTCATTTCTCACCTCTTCATGCACTCTCTATTGCCATTAAAGCACCTCTTACCTTTGTCCCTGGCACCCACTCAGACAGAGCCGAGCGCATTGAAGGTGTAGTGTGTAAATATTCAGGAGGGATTATTGGCAGAAATGGAATATAATATCCATCAGCATCTAATCTGCAGGAACAAAGAAATGGAGCCCTTCACAGGACCTGGATCCTCTTCCACAGATCTGGTGTCTTTTGGCATCTTATTTGTTAAAATGTGGACTTGTTGCAACATATTGAACATGCATTTACACTAACTGTAGACGCAGGTGTGAATGTGAGTGTGAATGTGCTTTTGTGTGAGACAGAATGAGATCTTGAATTATTAAGGTTCTGGTTTAAAGTTCAGTTTGTCTATTGGTGAAAATGGTGGGCCTTATTATGAGCATCAGACGGTGCCACCAACGTTAAACAGCCTCCACCACCAGGCGAGGGGTCGCAGCTTCCAGCTTCACTGCTAGATGTCGCTAACCCTTCTTTAAGTAACTGCCCTCTATGGAAATGAGCGCGAGTGATTAGTGAGAAGTGATTCACCACGTTGACGTTCGACATTATGTGATGTTGGCCCTCAGTTCAAACTTGGATACCTTGAACACAAGTCAATGGCGTAATGTTGTTCTACTGCACAGAAACTCTCTGTTCCGTTGCTAAGCTAATATTTTATTTCCTAAGTTTATGATGTGTTTGTACCTGTTTGTTGGGAACCCCAGAGGAGTCAAAGCGAAGCTGAAGCTGAAGTAATTTGTCCTGTTAGGTATCACATACTGTAGAAAAGCAAGTAGTAATTCATTGCAACATATCTTGAGGCCAGGCGTTGGAGAGAGGAAAGAGTTAAATTCAAGTTGTAAAGTTGTACGTCCACCTTGACCTTTCCTGTCTATCTCTGTACTGCATTCATAAATCTCTGCAGCAGTGGTTTCCAATCCTCGTCCTGGGGGAGCCCAGCGTGTTTTCAGTGTCTCCCTGCTCCAACACACCTGATTCAAATAAATGAGTTGTCATCAAGTTCTACACTACAGCTCCTCTTCAAATGTTCCACTAGTAGCAGTGCGGGGGAATATTCGCGAGACCATCACAAAGGTACACGTGGACACATATGTGACCGTGCAGCCATGTTTGATACATATTCCAGCTGATTATTTTAATCGATTGACAGCTGAAGTTATTTTAGACTTTGAACCATGGGGGGCATCACCTGTAAGCCGAGGTGTCCACTCCTGTTCCAAGAAACAAGCCATGCTAACTTCCTTAGCATGAGCTAAAGATGCTAAATCTCTCACTCAGTGTCCCAGCGAGTAGTGAGTAGTGAGTTTTCACTAGCCGAGCCATCCTTAAAGCTTCGCGCAGCAACAGCGCCACATTCGGTAATTATTGGACGCTGTTGCATTTCTGTTGACTTGTCAGGAATGGGAGTACTGCACTACTTGTACCATCATTTGAAGGCTACAGAACATATGACCAGCTGTGGCCAAGCAGCTTTAAAGAGGTTACGATGATGTTCCTAACATCAGGGTGGTACGGACCTCTCCACTCTCCTCTCTCGACCTCCTCCACCCCTGTTACAGACATGATGTCCGTAGTAGAAAAGTCTGATCCACGTTCCGGAGCTGTAAATTGTCAATCTTGTCCAGTCAAACCATGTTACATAAAGAACATACTCCGCAATCGAAAAGTCTCATTATAAGTCAGAATAAATCTGTAATTATTGGTCAAATATGACTCAAAGAATCAGTTAACTCCTACAATGTTTCCTGCCTGTTGATTCTATCTGCATTTTGTCAGATTTTACCGTGTAATATGGAATGTCTTAACATCTCTAAACAGCCACATCCAAAACAAGTACAAATTTCACTGCATCATTGAAATGACAGATGGTAAGAAATGTTCACTTAACTGTACTCACATGACTAATCACTTTCTTCTCTGTGATCCTCTGCCCTGTTTGAGAAATCTTGAAATGATAAATGAAATGTATAATTATATGCGGGGAAATGACATTAATTGTCCTCACTGCTGGCCCGAATGGGAGATTAATCAAGAACTTCAAAATGTTCTTGTTCTGGACAAGTTCATTGCATGGTTGAGTCATAGAAAAAGTGGGTGAGCACTGTTTTCTTCTGGGGGTTGAATCACGCACAGACAGCAAAAACAGAGCGCTCCAATCAGCGAGCAGCTGAAGATGGGAAACAATGACACATCATGTATCATCTTACAAGTCCCAAAGCTGCTCTGACGAAAGCTCAAGACAGCAGAATGATTGAGTAACAATTTACCATAAATCCTACCACTCCCAACCAATTTTAGATCCTTAGTGTGTATGTAGGCTTTCAACCCTCAACATACTATATAGCTATATTCCCCTGGATCTTTATAAACAAGATATATCGGACATCTGGGTCCACATGTTTACTGCGTTTATCATTGTTATGTTCAAATGAAATCATCCTCATGTTTTCCCGAAAGCATGAGAAGTGCAGAGGAACATTTCACACAAACACAGCACTTTCCATGGTACTGTAAGTGAAGTCAGACTTTGCTACACGCAAAGCACACGATGAGTTTCTGGCACAGTGGAAACAAATTCTCAGCTTGTTTTGGAAATCATAGTTTATTCAACAATATAACGTTTGCTCTTCAGAGTAAAATCAATGTAAGATACATATGAAAAAATATATTTTAAATAGAAGAGGAGAAAAATGTTAAGGCGTTTCAGTGGATGTTAACAATCAAACAAAAGCATGAAGGGTTAATGTGAGTTCACCTATAAGGCACTATGGTGTTTTTGCTGATCCACATTCTAAACAAAGAGGGAAAACTGGAAAAATAAACTGTTGGTGTGTCAATAAACACCATGACAGCTTCAGAAAATGATGCCAAAATATCTCCATCGCCTCCTGATGGTTGTTTGCAGCACATCCCGCCTCCTTTGTGTTTGCATGTGGAAGTCAGGTCACAGCAAAGATGAAATGAAATGAAATACATTTTCTGTCTCATTTATCTAAGGCCACTCCGATTCCACATCAAGAATTTGCCTGTTATGTTCACATTAGATATCACAGCCTCAAAAATGAGTATGTGACGTCATGACCGCATGACAGCTGCTCTTAGAGAAACGTGTCATTGTGGAGTTGTATGTCAGAACACCGCAAGGGGATGTAGCTCTAATTTGTAAAAGATGTAAGGCCAGTTGTCATTTCTGCCGTTCAGAACTTGAAAAAATATGTTCTGCAGTGAACACATCAACCAACCCAGATCGCGTTGGGTGGGACCTCGCTGCAATTCTCTGATCATTACTGCAGAGACTTTGTTCCAAATGACATCACCAATGCGATACGGCACAGCGACTGTCTCAGGGATTTGGCTTCATTTTCATACAGTGGCAGAAAAAGTGGAAACACGTTGTCCAGATATAATACACAGTCTATGCTTTATACATTTTGTTTTCTACGAGCGGCAGTCCGACAACGTACTTATGTGGTTTTCAGTGCTGCAGGTCAGCAATCATACGCCAGAGCAGACGCATGGAGTCATGAGAGGCCAAAAAAACAAAAAAACAACAACAACAAAAAGCAGTTAGTGAGAGATTTCTCATTCTTCCAAAAGTGTGGTGACATTGTATTAACACGTTTAATGACCTCCTGCGTCACACGTGAACCAGCCGTAGGCCAAAGCAGCACTATTAGCACTATCTCCATCATGCAAACCAGCCTGGTGCCAGTGTGACTCCTCGACTGGGACCGACATAAAAAAGCCGAGCTGTTCCCCCCGTGGCACCTCTGAGCGCTCAGTTGGTTTCAAACAAGCGCAGGGGTGCATCAAGCCAAGGTTTGTTACGAAAGCTGACATTTCCTGTGCGTGTTGAGAGGCTCAGTGTTATTGACTCATGGACAGAGGGCCATAAAGACTGCATGACAGAAAAGTTTAAACAGCTCAACCGCATCCACCGATCTGGAGGAGGCGGATAAGCTCTTTCTCACTGTTTCCCTCTCTCTCCCTCGGCGGTTCACACTTGAGCTTACTTGCATGCATGAACAGCAGCCACACGCACACACATCCACACATGAGCATACACATACACATTTGTTACCTAGGTATGTACATGACTTAACTCCTGCGAGTTACGTCTGTGAGCACTGAGCCGGCCGTCGTTCAAAGTTTCAAAGTCACTCAGCTCACTGGCAAATTCCCTCCTTTTACACTTTCTGTGGAAATGATTACTCATGGGTGAAATTATACACAAACTTGCTTCAATAGCAACAGAACTAACATTTATCAACAGAAGCTGTGAGTTTGTTGAATATTTTGCCTCCCAAAGCTATTACTGGATACTTGTCATGTACATTTATGTTGAAAATATGATTTTCCTCACTGCTGCAAGCACAAGTCGCATCTTATGGTGTGTTCCAATTGGGGACCAGGGTCGTTTTCCGTGCTGCGGACAGGCAGCCCCGCGCCAACCCCCGGACCTGAGCTTCAATATCGCGTAGTTACCTGTCAGTATGAACTGTGTTTTACTGTTTGTTTCACTCTTTTTTTGTCCATTTCAATGACTCGTACACACTCAACTGCTCTATTTGATCTGTTGTTATAGTGTAGTTGTGCACAGAATAAAGTTGAACTAGCGCAAGAACTGCTTTTTTCTACCTACTATGATGAAATTGGAACACAAACTCGTTTTTCACCCGGAAATTTTGTCACCGCGATGCACAACCTCGACATCTGATACAACTGGAACGGACCATAAATGACTGTAACGCTGTAAGTTCTGGCCGGAGCAAAGCGATAAAACAGCAGCATCAAAACTTCATCACAGTTCGGATGTGTGTTCACTAGGCCTCTTTTCCTGAGTGCCACTGCTCTGTTGCAAATAATTCCATGTGCGAAAGCAGCAAACAATCATCCAGCACTTTCACAGTGCTCGGAGCAAAACAATTTCAGATTTACCGATGGAAATGTTATAATATGTGCTGTTGCTGAAATACATCGCTTGAATCTACAGGAGCTTTCATCAATGCTTCCCAGCACCTCAATAGAAAAAGATGCCCAGTGGTCACGTTGTGCTGCTGCACCACTGTTACATGGTTTAAGTAAGAAATGTACAGTATGTTATGATGAAACAGGAAACTCCTGTGTTACACTGCCGCCGAGAGCGGCGGTGCTCAGAAGGCGTAGGCCCCGACGATGACAGTGAGCCGCAGCAGAGAGCTGGAGCGGTAGTTCATCGTCAGATGGTGCGTGACCATTTCTAGATCCACGACGTATTCCCGGGGGCCTGACAGGGGCTTGGTTAACACCAGCATGGCACTCACATTGCTGGAACGCTGCAGGGAAATATGGGAAATATGATCGAGCAGGAGAATACAGATTGATCACATTTTGTCTGGAGGATCGAGCCTTCTTGATTACATCAAGCTGTGCGATTGGACTCACCCGAAGGAAAAACTCCCCCGCCTCATTCCCAGCTTTGATCCTGAAGGTGTTGTGCGTGTTGGCGTACATGTTGGTTGCTTGGATCTGGAAGATGTCTGCTGGCACGGGCCGATCTGCCTGGATGCTCATGTATTTGTAGACAATGGACGGTGGGAGACCCTGGCAGTCGGTCTGAGAGCGGCAGATGCAGCGGCTGCAAGCACACAGGATCCTCGTGAGGCCAGCCGCACGGTCGACGGGGAAACTAACAGACGCTGACGGAGTTTACTGACTTTTCAGAGGTTTTGGTGTACGGCGGCTCACAGGGGTTCCTGGGGTAGCAGCGGAAGCCTCCGTAATAGTTCCAGCACATTTGATCGTCTTGGCAGTTGTGTGTCCCCGTCTCACACTCGTTTATGTCTGGTGATTGACGAGCGACCGTGAGTGAGGATTTTACTAGACGATGCTTACCTAACTTTGTGTCCTGCAACATAGTTAAGTTTACTGAAGGTACAGGGGTCTTGAGGTCCGACTGGTGGAGGCGTGTGTGTGTGTGTGTGTAGGGGGGGGTTCGTTGGGGATAACAGGTTGTTGATGCATTTCCAGCAGCTGGAGATGCAAGAGGGAAACGTGCAAGACTGAAGTCAAAGGAAGCCGCCGACGCAACACCACACAGGCCTAACAGCGGCTCCTTCCCTGAAAACGGCCTCATCAAAAGTGCCCCAAACCACAGCGCTATTTCTGGCACAGCAACCTGTATTCATCGCCAGCCTCGATGACACAACAAGCAGGATTCATGGCTCCCCCCATAAACCCTGCACCTGACCGAGGGGAGGGGAGGAGGCCATAACAGCTCCCTCTTTGAGAGAGCGCTGAGGCTTCAAATAAATCCACTTCAAAAAAACTAACATCATGCATATAAATTTACAGAGGAGGCTTAGCACGGCTACACACAGTCTACATTGCCTAACCTTAGAATTCTTTCCATGACAGTCGAGATGAGGTAGAATAGTGAACGATAGCGGGAATGAAGAGCTCATAAACAGGAGGGAGGAGGGACGTTTATTCGCTTGGGAGCATTGAAAGGATGGTGGAAGACATAAATAAATACACTAAGAAGGGATGAAACAGGAACAGAAAAAGGCAGAAAAACACGTTTTATCAGCGTGCATCTTCACAGTGAAGGAGGTCAGGGAGGTCAGGGGGCTGAGAGGGTGGAGCAGGTGGGTCTGTGTGGGGAACTAACCGCCAACACATGATGTTGGTGGATGTCAGACATTTGTTTTTGCTTTCTAGTCAATTAAAAGTTGAAACTGCAGTTCAGGTGCATGAAACAGCAGCACTGTGACTGCTCCACGGCTGTGTTCTACAAAGACGTCAAATATGTACAATCGTTTGTGTGGTTTGACGTTTAGCACATTGTGGTTTGTCTATACTTGTGACTTCGATGACATTTGATGACCAATTGATAACTTGATATTTTCAAAGGGTTCACAGTGTTTCTCACAACTGTACACTGCGATGCGACACGTGCAACACTAATTGGATTCACTGTACAATAATTGGACCTGGGTATCTTATCCAAGCTAACTGAGAAATTGTTTTTTTTTATTCTTTTTCTACAGACAAAGTGGAAGGTGAAGTAGGGTGAAGTACCTTGACACAGTCTGTTTCCCTGGAGCTGGTATCCCTCCGGACACTCACAGGAATAACTTCCTGGGCTGTTCACACACTGGAACTGACACATGTAGCTGGAGAAGCTGCATTCATCGATGTCTGCCCACACACACACACACACACACACACACACGTTTAAAGTATGTCCATGTATAACAGTATTTGTGTGTGTGTGTGTCTGGGCGTGTATTCACCTTGGCAGGAGACCATGTCCTGCGCCAGCTCGTATCCTTGGTCACACTGGCACAGGAAGGAGCCAATCAGGTTGTAGCAGTGGTGCTGACAGGGACTCTGCACGTCGCATTCGTTCACATCTGGAACAAACACACAGGGATTCATCGCTGTTAAACATCATGTGACAGCAGCTCCTGAATGACGTGATTTCCAGAGGATTCTGCAGCAAGGTTCAAAAACTTTTTTTCGTCACATAGTCAACTGCTGGGATTAAAGTTTGGTCGACCATACTTGCCGTAGTCCTGTGCAGCTTTGGACACAACCTGAGGATCTAACTGCCTGTTTGTCGTTGGCTCATTTGCAGATTTTTTTCAAAATTAAGTAGGTGAGTACAATCAAAAGCTACCAATGTACGACCACCGATGTCATCAGCCTGGAAAAATCCCACAGAGAAGACATACAACGTTCACATACACACACATTCTACACACACGTTGATGTGACCAACGAACACCAGGTGATGAAGAAACATAGCAGTTTAAATTATGTGTGCTTTTATTCATCTTCCTTACAATATTTATTTACTGTGTTTCTTCTGACTTTCTTTTTATTTCCTGTTGTGTTTTTCTAGACTTTTCTGTTGAAATACTATTATTACCAGCTGTCCCCTACATTCAGCCAAATATGATACGATAATATAATCACAGTAACAGAGGAGGAGAATATTCCCACCAGCACAAGATGCCTGTCAGAGTACTTTTGTGTTTCAAAGCATCAAAGAAAAAAGTCTTTGTGAAAACACACGCACACACACACACACGCACACACACACACACACACGTGTACACGCGTCTTTTCAGAGACTTACCAACACAGCTGTGGTTGTTGCTTGCCAACTTGTGACCTGTGTTGCATTCACAGTGGTATGAGCCCTGACTGTTCACACATTTGTGCATGCAGTAGTGTGTCAGGGCACACTCGTCTCTGTCTGCAGGAAAACGCAAACACACACACACACACACGCACACACACACACAAGGATGTACGCAGGCACACACACACACACACACATGCTTGTTAGAGGATGTTTTTCTATTGATTACAAATGTGTGAGACCCTAACTGGACTGAGATTTCAGTTCTAAATAAACAGTTTACTGTCCTTATGAGGTGCAGAGATGCTGAGAGGAAGATGAGCAAGTCTGGTGGGCGGGGCATGGAATGGAAGCAACTTGACTAAATGAATCCCTCTTCAAAGGGATTACATGTATTTTAAAAAGTGTGAAGAGATCCTTTCTGATTTGTGACAGTAAGATACATGCTAATTTCTAAAAATCCATAGAAAGTGTTCAAATAATGTGCTGCAAAGACTGACCTACACATTGGCCTCTGCTCCTCTGATAGCCGGGAGGACACTGGCAGGTGTAGGAGCCTCTGGTATTGTAGCACATCTGTTCAGGGCCACAAGTGTGTCTGCCTGTTGCACATTCATCTATGTCTGCGATGGACACACACACACACACACACACACATCCACGCTACATGTGGTTAAGGCCTGAAGCACTTGGCAGACAAAGCAAAGCGACACGTCCGGACGATCACAACCTCGTGTGAGCGATTTGCCGCATACAAGCGGTAAAATCGGTGACAACATCACATCACATACGGGGACACACACACACACACACATACACACACAGAGCAGCCAAATAAATAAAGACGCCTTTTACTCCTCCCTGCTCCTGGTGAAGGGGAAAACACAGATCATATCTGTTACCAACAGGACAGCTTTCTGAAGGGAGCTCAACATACTTTTTTACCTCTGTGAAGCGCGCAGTATCACATCTTATTTATGATATCTTTTGACAGAGAAGCACAATGCCCCTCAGAAAAAAAGACACTGCATCACGTATCAACATTCTCACTCAGCATTTCATCTGCAGCGTTCTTAACTATTCATGTGAGCAGAATAAATTATAGATGTGATCTTCAGAATGTCACAAAATCAGTAATGTAGAGCTTCATTAGAATTCAAATGATTCAGTCGTTGGCTGACATACGAGACACAGTGGATCTGTAAACCGTCCACTTTTTCAGTTTTTTCTTTGAAACTTTCTCTCGCTCGCACTCGCACACACTCCAATACTCTGATCCCTGCAGCTAACCTCTTGGGTGGTCTCACACAGCCCGTCGTATGCAGGCTGTCAGTTCAAAAGCAGGCCCAAACAGAGGGGGGGGGTGGGGTTTGCTGACATGTTTTACACACGGTATAACCTGATGTTAGCCATAAAAGAAGAGAGGAGATGTTTGAATAAACAGACTCTAGTTGTGTTTGTCTTCTATACGCAGACGGATGCGTCGATCGATACGATCAAATGTTTCCTGCTGCTGAGCTCGACAGCAATCAATGAAACCTGAAACAAAGACTCACATGTTCACAGAGGCCCAGCTTGTGAAAAACAAGCTGTACTATTAAAGCTGCTGATGTGATGTGGGGCTTGACTGGCTGCCCATGACAGTTAATGGGTCTAAGGGGGCTCAGCTTGATGTCAGCACATGACAAGACAACGTCAGCTCAGTAGGGACAAAGGCAGGGCTCATCCAAGGTGCACCTGTGAGACGTCAGGTGCAGACTGCATACGGGTGGTAGGTGCTTGGGTCCACGAGTGTTGACCGACTAAAAAAATAGAGATAAAATCAGTGTTCTGGAAAATGTGAGCTCTGATGTGGTTTGAGAGACATCTGGGAAAGAGGATCTGCACCCAGCATTAAGTGTCAGTGGTGAGATGAATATGTGAATACCAGCAGCATCACGCGGGAAGAAAACATTTCACACAATCAGCAACAGCCAACGGCCAAAAGCCTGATCCATCAAGAGCTCCTTCTTCTCTGGATTACAGTGTATCGGCCTAACCGGCTGACAATCATGTCATGATAATAACATTATCCCCTTCAGTTAATAACATGGTAAATCCAGGTATGTGGTCATACAAAAACGACAACACCACATTTCTTGTCTATGCTGTAATTTGAACATTGAGAAATTAGCAGGTCAAATGCAGAAAATAACAATATAATATTATCTAGCCTTGAGCCATGCACGCTATCCCTCAATGACAGCGAACGCGGCAAGTCGATAAAATATCTGAAAGAATGTCAACAAACTGTTGGACAGGATGCAGCCTGAAGCCGAAAAACAACCACACCTTGTGACTGGTGGTGTGATTCATCGCTTGAGACTCCGGCTGTCACATTGAAATTGTAATACCGCTGAAATGTAATAATTATGTGACTGCAGCCTTCATCATTTGTTGTTTTCATAGATGTGCCACTGAGAAATGTCACGGCCGACATCCATGCGCATGATAAACGACAACAACCTTTTCCTACACAGATGAGGGCGATGGTTAGTGGCAATGGCCAGTCATGGATCTGTAATAACTCAGTTAAAGGCTCCAAATTCAGATGACCTGTGAGTTTGTTGAAATACTTTGTGCATATACACATATATAATGAGGATACAATCAACTCATTGAGTCAAAGAACAGTATAATTGGAGAATAGACGTGTGTGTTCGTTTCTGTACGACTGTTATTTATGGGCGTTTCTTAAACAGAAGTTACCAGCTTTTGCGGGCGGCTGTAGTTCGGTCAGTTGTGGTTCACAGAAATTGGCCGCAAATACAACTTGGGCCACAAATGACTGATTTTGCAGCTTTTGCTTTTGTTCTGGGTCGTTTTGTGGTCAACCATTCATCAGGGTGTCATTTGCCTGGTCTGGCACCACTATGTTGGGCAGAACGGTTTTCTGTTGCAGGGTTTCATCTGAATCTGGATGAAGCCGCCACACTCCCACGTTAGCTAAAAAACCGTGACAGTGACAAAGCACTGTAAGCCGAGCGTGTGTTTTATGTGAACATCAAACATTTCAAAACATTCTGTGCACTGCAAAGTCAGAATCGTCCTCACTGCCCTCGAGAGAGCTCTAAATAAAAGCATACGTGCTGAAAGCCATCCAAAGGTTCATTCACGGGAATATCTTGCGGTAACTGCTGCTTTGTCACTAAACCTTTAAGACGTTGCCAACAGAAACGCTGGTGTGTGTGCAAATGTGTTTGTGGGTGGGGTGGGAGGGCATCCCACACTGGCTGGCTCTCAGGGCCCATAAAGCCACAACTTACCACATCCAGTACAGTCCATACAGTTTACACATAAAAACAGGCTTCACTGCAACAAGACATCAAATGTGACGATGTGTTGCGTGTGAGAAGTGACTCTGTGCTCTGAGGTCAGATTTTTTTAATCAGCATTTATTTAACACAGCTTTCTTGTTAGTGTTCGCGAGCAGCTTCTAAGACAAGGGCTACCCAGAAGACAAGTGGCAGGAAAGAATGAGGAGAAAGGGCGGAGGCCTTTTTTTAAACAAAAAAGCGCTTTTCAAGATTTGAAGTTAGATTTACGGCCTTGTGTGCTCGTGTGATGTCAGAGTTAAAAACTCCTTGCTTTTCGGGGAGATTAATTCTAAATGCCTTGTGGGAGTTGGGGGAGTAACAGGCATGGCGGCAGCTCAAAGAATGTGAGTGTGTGTAGATGTCAGGGTGTGTGTGTCGGAGGTGTTTGAACATTAAATGGCTGTACTCCAGACTTCACCATGTTCCACAGAACTGAGTGAGTCCTGTCACGACGTGCTTCGTTGCAGTCAGTGCACATGAGCTGCAAAAAACAATCGCATGAGTACAAAAAGACCCCAAAACTGAAAAAGAGTTTGGCCTAAATTCAGAACAATGTGTTAGTTGCCCCAGTTTTATTCTGACATGATAGGGCTTGTTGTAATTATCACTTGAGAGCATTTAGTCTTGTTTTCCCTGAGCCACTGCAATGGAAAGCAGGAGCTGTTCCAAAGAACAGTTGGAGCCATCCTGCAGTTGGACAGCATCTCTGTTTTCCTCTGATTATTGGATAATTCAATCATTGTGAAAGCAGGGGGCAAGATGTGTGAAGGTAATGGCCCGGCAAATTTCACAACTTTGAATTTACCAGTGTGTTCTACTTGTTTAGTTGGACCTGATACACCTCGAAGGTTGATCTTGTAGCTGATGTGAAGAAGGTAGCACTTCATATTTCAAACATGTCACCAGAGAGTTTGGGTAAGGAGACGCTAACTTCCTTAGCATGAGCCACAGGTAGAACAGAAAGAGGAGCTGCTGTGTAGGACAGCTGATTTGGGAACGATGTGGATCCAGTTTTCTGGCTGAGGAGCTGCAGAGAGGCGGCAGTAGGGCGCCTCCGTACTTTTACATGGCGATCCAGCACAGCAGACAGAGAGACATTGCACCTTGTGGTTTTACACAGGAGCGTCGGACTGGAGGGAGCGTTCCCGTTTGTCACTACCTCTGCCGCTGGCTCACTGGTGGAACGATTCTGAAACCCCATTCTGCCTCGCTACAGTTTATATCGAGAAGCCGTAAAGGCATCTCTTTCCCAGACTGAAAATGCTCTGTGGATGTGAGAAGTGACTGTTTTCATCCATTTCCATGCTCCGGCTGTTGAAACCCTCCGGAGAGTCTCCTCTCCTCAGCGAGTGTTCAGGAGGAGTTGTGGTCATGCCGATTCTCACCAACTGATTTGTGAGTTTGTTCCACACTCCTCTAAAGGTCAGGCAGAGTCTTGATGTTCTTGAAAATCCGTCCAGTGTGCCAGTGTACATTCCCGCTTCCCTCCAACTGAAACGCTCTGGTTCTTCATCGAAGAAGGCTGGAGTGCAGCACGACCTCTGCTTTTCAACACAGACATCGATCACTTTGCCTCCCTGACGTGCCAGTTGAACGATCCACTGATACTGTATGACGGAAATCAAGCAGAAGAGAAACTCTGCGATTGCATGCATGCGTCACCCCGCTGCTGATTTATTGCAGCGTTGTGTCCCTTTCCATCATGAGGTAAACGGAAAGATCAACACATGTAAGCGCATCAGAGGAGGAAGCAGCTGGCTGTTGGACAAGCACCGAAACAACAACAGTGTTTAGATCGAGAAGGCACACGGAAGCTGCTTCCACCTTACTTCTCTCTGCCATCGTCTGTCGTCTGGAATATCCACAAAGATACTCTGGAAAAGAAGGGCTTATAACAACAAAATGGTTGTTATGTTCACGGAGACGGAGAGATACTCTCGTCTAATGAGGCTAATTTAATACTGACGAAGTGGCAAAATGACTTATTGTAGTTGATGAAGTATTAAGTCCTTTGGAAGAGGTTAAGAGAATCAAGAGAATAATGTCTAGCAATTGGAGTAATATTCTCAACGAGTCTTTCTGGGGAGATGATGTAACACCAGCAGGTTTCTGGCACAGGTTAGTTCCTGAACGAGAGTTATAAAACATGGCAATAATAAGTGCTGACCTTTAGGTTTGATCAGTAGAGTCGTTGATCTCACTTCACCACAAAAGTCAAACCAAGAGACTAAACATGATGCAGCACTGACAGAAAAACATGGAAATATTATTGGCTGAAATGAATGAAATCTGGTCACAGCGGTGAGATTGACGAATCCTGATGAATCATTTTTGTGGAAATGACACAGCTCTTTTTGTCACACTGACAAAAACAACCAGATGTTTGAAGGGGCAACGCTCTATTCAGCAAATGTTCAGAGTTGCAGGTGCACTGACACTGGACAGTCACATCACAGGGACGTCCCAGACGGTCCCCGGTCAGTGGGTGTGGGCCTCAGGTATCGTTTGGTTTAAGCTACACTCAGCTGACTGAGGCCGTTCGGATCCAGCAAAGACTCAGTGTGTCTGATCCAACTTCCACTGAACAAACGTTTTGCTCGACACGTCTTCTCTCTCCTGTGCAGCATTTTCCAGCTCTGCGCTGCTTCCCTTATCTTTGATGGATGTTTGGGAGAATCAAACAGTAACACGATAACATCTCAAGGAATTTCCCGAAAGACCGTAGCCTCTTTCTGTGTGTCCTCACATCTCTTTTTATGCTGTCTGTGGATTGTCGACAGCTGGTGGCTTATTTCTTCAAACGTCAGGATGCGGCAACAAGTGGTGCTGTAAACCTGAGAGGGTCGGATCGTGAAGCCCGCTGGCAGCGCTGCGTTTTCTCCTCTCTTGCATTCCTGCTTCTCGCAGATCGATCCGATGCTTATCTGTCAAGGTGGTGAGTAATTCCTACCATCACAAAAGATGGGAGCAAACGGAAAAAACAACCGCCGCTGACATTCCTGAGATATTCCTCCCAAGTGCATTGCATGCTCATGGAAAAATGTTATTGCATGTACTCGGCCTTCGGAAAAGTACACAAGTTCTCTGTCACACAGGGCTTAACAGCCTTAATAGAGCATATTTAGGAAAGATTTCCACCCGTTGCAGGTGAGGAGCGTCCAGACGTAGGCGAAATTAGTCAGGCATGTAGGTGGTAATGTTGCCTTCCTGACCTCAGGAAACCAGACAGGTAAACACGAGCGGCATGCCATTTCATGTCCAGTACTGCAGTGCATGAGTATCTAATTCAAGTGATGGGAAAAAATAAATAGGCAGAAGTTTGACAACTTATCAGAATTATTATTTTTTTCTCTGCAGACAAAATGAAGACGCCTGAGTTGTAGGTAAGAGGGTGTCGAAAAAACACCTGCTTTCATCGGAGTTAACGACGGATTCAATGACTTTTGATGGACAGCCTCCATTTCTGGGGGGAAATGATCTCACCGCGATACACACGATTACAACAAGCCACTTGTTGGCATAGGTGGCTGGTAAACACAAAGTATGTTTGGTGGGTGGGAGAGGTCACGGAAACGTGAGGCGTGATTAAGCTGCCGCACGTACAGGTAGGGGACGTATTTTCTCTGTGTTGTTGTAACGGAATTGACTGACAACGTCCCACTAGTGTGTCGTGCTCACAACTATATGCTCAAAACTGACTGTAAGAGGGAACAGCACCCTCTACTGCTGCAAGTGGTAATTACAGGTCACTGCATGGCTTTCCGAGGAGAGAAACAACAAAAGCAACTGCACTGTTTGAGCAATTTTTTCCGCGGTTGATGGATTAATGTCCCACTATATTTGTGTGTGCGTGAGTGTGTACTTATCAGGAGTAATAAATTAGTTTCTGCAGCAACAACGCTAAAAATCTTTTGTGTAAATACTTTTTTGGTTCATTGGGGAAACATAAACTTTTTTTAAATAAAATTATCCATCCAAGAGGTTTCCTGGGATTTAATGACTTGACAATCTCACCTCGCTCTCGTTTACCTCATTTAACGGCAGAGGCATCCACCAGTAATCACAAAGAACGAAGAAGAAGACGACAAACTGTGCATGTGCTGCAACATTGAATATGCTTTTCCCTCTGACATTCTTCACTCACCGTGGGGTTGTGAGAAGAGCACTGTGGTGTCAGTGGAGAGAGATCCTAGTATCTCACTCACAAAGCTTGAGGGCAGCCAAGGTCAAAGTTGAAAAAATTGGAGCACATCGCTCCGTGGCTCTTCCAGCGGTTTGTTACGCCAAGAGTAGCGCTTCCATCTAGTAGGGCGCCACCGCGCTCCCCAAGAAAACAATGGCACAGCCAGCAGAGAGCGGTTTCACCACTGAAGACATGCTTACAACCACAGACACGGCGCGCTGAGTCACTCTGCTCTCGCTCTCTCTCGCCTCCACACGCATTTGAAACGGGCTCACTCTGTTTTTCATTCTCAGCGGCGCATTTCTCCGTCGTCGGTTTGCCACCCTGTTATTAACTTACACGTACATGAAGTCACCAAAACAACTCAGCAGTAGCCGGAGCCACGACGCCGTCACAACCTGGCGCAGTTTGTGGAGCTGTTCAGTCAGCGTCAGCCTTTCATCTTCTCCTTCCTTCTACCTGACTCGGCACGCCGGCTTCCCTCCACAGAGGAGTTTGTAGTCAGCTGTGATACATGAAGTCTTCTCCCTTTGAGCGCTGATGGGAATTCCTTTGCTCGTGAGATTTGTGGAGAAACACCATTAGAAAATGTTGTTTCCACCAACAATTGGCTCTTTGTAGTTACAGGTCGTGACAGAGAATCCAGAGACTGATGTAAACAAAGATTAGAACACCGCCAGCAGAAATGAAAGCCTGAGGCGCCTCCCAGTTCCAACGCCAGTCATTTCGGAGAGCGCCTATCTTTGTTCAGACGATGCCAGGGAACATTATACCCATGTGGGTACATTGTCTGAAATGCTGCCACGTTTTACACTCTAATACATCCCAACTGCTTCTCAGTTCAAAGAAACACATAAAGCACGCGACACATTTCATTTCTCCAGGTGTCAAATCCGATTCGTTAGCCTGGCCACACGCCTTTTGGCAGGACGAGCACTTGTTTTTTGTTTCTGGACAACGTTTGACCTCGGCGAGTCTTAAATTCGTTCTAGAGGAGGAAGCCTTTCAGATGGGATTGCGCCATCGTGAGAGTCAAACGAGGGTCGTTACTTTTGTTGAGATAAACAATGACTTGAATTTTCGGGTCATGAAGATTATAACATTGACATATCTCTGCAGAAGAGGATCAACGCACTCCTCGTTTGAGAGGATCAAAGTGTCATGCTCCAACATGTGCAGCAACACAGCTCAAAATTCGATGGCCAAGGAGCCGCCACTGTCGGTGGATGTGAGAAATGATGTCGCCACAATGTTATTGAATCTTTGTGGTTGGTGCCTGAAGCCGGCCACCTCAGCACCCACAACAAAACCAAGTCTTTATACTTTGGAAAGAGCCTGAACTCAGGCCAAAAACATCACGCTGCAAGCAAAGAGTTTACAAAACATGACATCACAGCAAGAGCAAGATGAGAAGCTTGCAACACATCTGGCTGCTGCGCATGGTTTCACTGCTGATGACTGTCAGACAAATGAATGAAGAGTTCATCTTTGGAGCGCCACTTATTGAGGCTCTGAGGTCATTAGCATGCAATTATCAAATACCTACGTAGCTCCGCTAGAGACACATACTTCTAGGCAGCAGCACTGGGACTGGCCAAGTGCAACAAACGCATACTGTTCATACTGAGGAGATAAAAAGCCCTTAGGCCACATACTTTGCGGTATCACGATATCGTCTGTATACTGCCGCGCACAGCTGTCAGTGGAGTGGGATTCCAAACTGCAACTGCATTTTTAAGGGCTTGTAATCTGTCACATGAATGCCTCTTTGGCTGAAAGTCAAAATTTAAATGTTCTAGGAGGTTTAAAAAAAGAGAGAACATGGCGGCCACCCCTTGTTGTGTTTCCAGAACAGATTTTTTTTGCTTGCACCTCTTCTCCTGCTGACAAAGAGTCCAATTTCCCTCCCGAGGAGCCTGTCAGCACCACTTGCTGAGATAAGCGGAACAGTTTCCATGTGTTGGTATTAAAAAAAGGATTTTCAAGGGTTTTTTTTTTTATCATCTTATTGCGACAGGGAAAATGATTTTGCTCTCAAGCTCAGCTGTGGCAGTTGATCTTACCTCTGCAGAGGTTCTGCTCATCTGCAGTGAATCCAGGGGCACAGCGGATCGTCCGGCTGGTGTGAGACACCCTGTGTCCGCCTGAAAACACCCGCGGGGACTGGGGCTGGCTTGGGGAGACGGGCGGGACGGGAGGGACGGGTTCTGTCTGATGAAAGATGACAGCACTCTTGGGGAGGCAGAGGTAGCCACCGAAGTGGTTGGTGCACTGCATCCCTCCTTTGCAGGCATCATCTAACAAGGCACACTCGTCGATGTCTGACAGCACGGAGAGAAGCACAAAGACATGTCATTGAAATGGACATTGCATCTTTTTTTTTTTTTTTTTAAACTTCATATAGACTGGTAAGAGAGACAGTAAGAATAAGGGTGATTTGTCAACCCCCACCTCTGCACTGTTCCCTCACAGGGTCATACTCATACCCTTCTGTGCACTGTGAAGGACAGGACATCATCAGGTGTCATGTAACGTGATGCAAACATCAGCCTGTGTTGAATGTATAAAACAGAGAAGACATCCACTCACTGTGTAGATGGGCTCCTCGGCCTCCTGTGAAAGGACGTGTGAGAAAACCGCACAAAGACACACGCAGATGCCCAACATGTCTCCGAACAGCACTGGAACGAGAAGCAAGGTCATGTCTATCTGGACAGGTTTTAATAGCGGTTGTTACATCAGGATGGTATTGGTGATCGAGTCCCAACATCTCCCGCGGCTGGCCTGATGTTTAGCTTGGCTCCTCTCCAGCTCAATGTGCGACTAAGACCGGCTCAAGTGTTTCTCCAACAGGATACGTGCGTAATGCGCGTAAATATCGTGCGTAAACATGCCCAAGTCTGCCAGCCAATGTCGGGAATACACTCTGTCTCTTTAGTTCAATACATGCCGAGTTGGACAAATGAATCGATCAATATTGTCCTCTGTCCTGGTCCCCAACTTTGTATCGGGCTCCTGGCTAATTCCTGGAGACTTCAACAAAACAAGTGCCGAGGCAGGTAGCAGTTCTTTCCTGTTGTCCTGTGTTTATCTGTGTACGTTGTGTCATCCTGGGGCGACGTACCTGGATTTACCTGCAGTCTCCGGATGAGCTGAACAAATTGTTGGTGTTTCCCGTTCCAATCCCGAAAGCGCGTGACGCGGACGCTCCTCTGTCCTGCAAACGATGCGGCGGATGTCGGGTGGTTGTGAGAGCGCAGGCTGCACTTGTGGAGAACATGCGGTTTGTGCAGTGAGACATTCTGGGGGCGGTGAACCGGGCAGGTTTCTCTCTCTCACCGGGCTCCAGTCAACGAGCCGCAGGCTGCAGTGACGCCCTCTACAGGCTGATGCTGTCAGAAACCGTCTGCCATCATTCTTTACTGCTCCTACACGCTTCTATTCCTTATAAATCGCTTTGCAGTGCCTTTTAGATGTTTAATTGTTCAGTTAAAGCTACGGAGCTGTTGGTCTCACAAGGTGCAAAATGGAACAAATTAGCCGCCTTCGGTGATTTGGGCGGTTGTGACCTGCAGATCCTGCATCATCCCCAACCTGTGTGTGTGTGTGTGTGTGTGTGTGTGTGTGTGTGTACAGTGTGAGCAGCAGGTGGTAAATCAAATCATGTGCTGAAGACCTCTGTCAGCGAACGCCACATTAACCTCTAATGCATTTCATGGTGTTTACAAGATGCCTGCACTTCAGAACATCTGCTGGAATTGGCACAGCATCCTGGATTTCCCATGGGTGAAG
>CAAKHB010006004.1:30424-41386 GCA_901007665.1 Aeoliscus strigatus | reverse complement strand
GGGGGGGGGGGGGGGTGCCCCCCCCCCCCCCACACACACACACACACACCATCTCTAGGTGTGAGAAATTCTCCAAACATTTTATTCAAGTCAAAGCAGATTATCATCCTCACACTGACAGTACAAAAGCAATGGTCAAGAAAAGAAAGAACAATATTTGCACATCTGCATAAAAATGCATTGAAACAGAGTGTTTGGTTTGAAGTGAACATGAAGATGTGCAAACATATGTGGTCAGAGTGACACTGTCTGACAATCATTGCCACCATGACAAACACACACGGGGGAATAAAATGCATAGCATGCAGATTTCTCCCAGGACTCTGACGTTTCTTTCAATGCTGAAGGCAATGCATCAGGTACTGTTGGCTTTGGACAATGAGCCAATCAGTTCCTGATGCAGTACCATCCCCATCAGAAAGTTCCTCACTCGTCCATCTTCAGTACCCGAGGAAACCTATGCTGGATAGTTCACAAACCGAGTCACAGTTAGCCCAACTCAGACTAATGTTATTTGTTTTCATGCCACATCAACCGCAACTACGGGACAGCGTTCATCGCTGTCAGTAAGGCTGGCGGCAGAGGCATCTGGAAAAGGAATTCATGCAAATTCTAAGTGGGCATGCATTATGAACGAGCAGCAAGAAATGAGGCTGGACTTCAAAAGACTGTCAAAAAGACATTTTTTAAAAAAAAGGGAGAAAGAGGGATGTGAAGAGGAAGAGCAGACAGAGAGGGTGTCTGTGAAACGAGCTTGTGTAATCGCAGTGACATCTTCATTGAGAGCCCTCCGTCTCTTTCCTGTGTACTCCAAAGGGCGTCGCTGATGCCGGTCGATGGGGAGAGCAGCAGAGGCGCTGTGTTTAGCATAATCCCAGAGGCCATTGTGAGAGGAGCTCGTGAACGACTCACAGTTGCCAGCTGAGATTTCACCAAAACACAGCAGAGCACAAGGAGAAGGCGATGAGACAGGGAAATCAAAGGTGGGGAGGGGAACGAGTGTGGAAAAAGGACTCAAACAGGAGGGCTGATGGAGGTGTGAAAGGAGAAAAATATGGTGCCACATACTACTTTTCACACAGAGTTTTTTGCTGATTCGTGGTTGTGGGCGGGCTGTTGGATCGGGGAGTCTAGGAATCGCACCATAGACATGTGAAACAGGTTTTCCTCCAGGTGGGCTGCACCTGTCGGCCCATATTCACCACTGAAACTCAACACTATTACAACGTCCACTGGCCCAGACCCACCTCATCCTGCACAGGAGAAGCTGCTCGGACAGGAGCAACGTGTGAATAGTTTTCTTGTACATACGTGACAGAATGTAGAAAACAAACTGCAGAATCTCTCCAGGTGATTGTGAGAATATTAAGCACCGTCACAGTTGCCTGCAGAGATTAAACAGTCAGCCCTTAGATTTGACGAAGACACACACACACACACACACTGGTGGTGGGTATGTTATATGTATCAGAGTCAATTGGCAGCAGATGGTTAACACCAATCAGGATAAAGACCAAGCTTTGACACCCCCTGTCCTCTGTTACCATGGTGACCAGGCCAAGGCACGTGCCTCCCATTGTTGAGCTGTATCCTCCAGGGTCAGCACACCCTGTTAGAGGTCAAATGTCAGCTGGCCTCTCGGTCAGGTCAGCACTCTCCATCGCTCAGCCTTTGACGTCGACAAACACTGAAACAAGCAGAGATGGGGGTGGGGGGAGGTGGGGGTGAAAAGGCAAAATTAATTCAGCACAACCACAGACTGATGCAAACACTCAGGTGTTTTAGGTGCAGATGTGCTGACACTGTACAGTATGGAATTGTCTCCCTCTTGTGGTGACAGTGCTACTGTGAAAAGGTCATTTTATGTAGCCCTGATGGAATCAACGTTTACATTTGGTTCGCTCTCACACGCGTCATGCTGAGCGGTGAGATGAAAACGCCCCCTGAACATATTTTTAATCAACGTAGTTTGCGTCTCAACTGACCATATTGGACATTTTGGAAAACCTTTTGCCAAAGGTGCCATGTTTTCCCCATTGAGCCTCGTTGCATTTTGGGATATTCAGGTCATCGAGTTGCAAATTGTTGCTCAGGCGCTGACAAAAGAAAAATCTTAAGTTTATTAAACGGAACAGGCTGACAGTCCACACTTTGTTAGCCAGTGAATGAACAGAGTGGTTTTGACAGGCCTAACCTCTTAAGCTTCGGGTCCCACTGAGCTCGGCACAGCTAGAGCTAAATGCCATCTGTCCCAACATCATGAGCAACCCCTCCCAACATGGTTTAGCATAAAAATCATGCACTTCTGCTATCAACACAAATATTCTACTCCTGGTAGGTCTCAACAGTCCAAGTTTGGATAAGTTAAATCAAAGCTGTGCTTGTAACTTTGGCTTGTTCTTTTTCTGTTTTTTTCCCCCCCAAATATACACTAATGACTGTCAAGAAACTTTTTTACTTCATCAGTGTTGTATGCCAGTGTTCATCTGCAGATTCACCTGGCATAGTTGCCGTCTGCATCCGCTGCCTGCATGCTCCCTGTGTTTACAGTAAGTTATAACCATGAATAAAGAGCACAGACGGCGGAGGTTGTCTGTGCATTTTGAATTAAGTATTTAATGCTACTAAAAGTCCTTCCAGGGAATGGAAACCTGACATTTTATAATCTAAAGGCCTTGAGCTGGGCAGATCCCGCCACACATCACTGACCTGACATGACCCATTCAAGTCATTGTTTTCTTCAGTTAGTCTCTCACTGCGACTCATCAATAGATGAATAAATTCTAATTCAGTTTTGAACAAGTTCGTTTACGCTTTGGTGACCTCAGCATATAGCAGTGAACAATAATGATATCACCATATGAACTTTCGTCCCCCATCTTTTCACAGGCTTGTCTGCTCCGTTAGCTGTCATGTAACGTTAAGAGCAAAAAATGACCTCAGTGCCCTGTAGCCAACGTGTGTGCCGCAGCACTTCATTAAGACCCCGGACCTCCACCACACAAGCAATTGTCTTCCTCCAACAAAAAGACTGACGCATTGTGTCAGCTGGAGGTAAATTTATCAAAGGAGGCCGATACAATGGACAGGGCAGCCCAAATTATCCAACAGGTCTGGAAGGGGCCTCCTGGGGAGCCATATTGTACTGTTTGTTGATGGTCCAGTTTGGACTGAATGATGTGGGCAGAGATTCTGATGGCGATAACGGCGCTCGTATGAGAATGTACATGCAGACAAATTCACGATGTACATGTACAATGGAGCAGAGCTTAAACGTGAGCGCACGTGCAACAGTGCATAAGTGCTGTGGTCTGTATTTATGAGGCCGTGATGAGAGATGCCGGGAGCCCTGAGGAGTTCTCAGAGGTGCACACATGAACACTGACTAAAAACAATTGGGATCTCCATGAACCGATGTGACATGTGTATTGGTCCCCAGCTTTGCCGTTAGGAGTCCCACTGTAGAAGACAAAACTGAATGGAGAGAGGGGAGGGCGAGCGGGATGAGGAGTCCTCAGAACATGTTTGACAGAGTAAATTCTCAGGAAGGTTTCATCAAGTCTGCAGCTCACACAGAAGAACAGTAATATTCACAAAAAAAGACACAGCAACACTGCATCACTGCGAATGGGTAGTTTTTGTCTGTACCTTCAGGAAATCAAGACTAACAACAGGTAACAAATCATTTGTTTCAGTCATTCTCAATGTAACCAATATGAAAACAATCTGCTGGTAGTGAAGATTCAGAGACGTTTCAGATGAAACACACACACACACACACACACACACACGCAAACACCACTGTACTGTGCTCTCAGTCATTCGTTTAGTGGAAAAAGTTTGTCTCAACTGAAATGGGCCGCTGGAACATACAAGTATACGTTGTGACTGTCCGCGCCATAAATACGTCCCATCTCAGTTCGTGGACACATTATTCCTCCACACAGCTGACGACAATTACAGTTTCATACGCTTCAGCGCATCAGCAACCAGAGCAATATTCATCCATTTAAAATGTGAATTTATTTCTCATGCAAATGACACAGGAGTCAATCGGCCCATTGGAAATCTGGCCTTTACCCAGGGAGCTGTGTCACAGGTCTCTGGTCCTTTCAAGGTCCCTGTTCATCACCTTAATTTAACACATAACTGGATGAGGCCTCATCGTCTTATAAGAAGAAGCACCTTCAAGACAAATATCACTCAAGCTTATGTGAATTTGTGGGCCATTTTTAGAAAGCCTACCAGGGGAACATCAAATGGGAAGATAAATCATTTCAGAGTCTTCCCTCCTCGTCATCAGTGTACTTAAAAAGAAGTGGTGAACACTCACGTAGCTGCTTCAGATTCCCCAGATGGAAAAATTGTTGAAACGTCGGTGATTAAAAGGGAACAATGTCCTCTCTTCTTAATTTGCTTCCAGTGCCGTATTTAAAGGTGTATTAAGATGTGAGTGTTTGGTTCATCGACGGTTTCTATTCTAAACGACTCATGATCACGGTCACATTCCCTGACATTGATTCAATACACAACCAAGACGACAACTGATGCCCACATCTGGGGGGTTTGAAGTCGGGTTGTTTGACTGCAACTTCCAAACAACTCAGGTCTTCTCTAGCGCTATCGTGGCCAAATCCTGAAGTCTGCTGAACATGAGAACGACGACGTAAACATTACTGAGATGTTATTAATTGGTTTTAGTCCAGTGCCAGACTTTCTGGTCCAGGACATCAAACTAGCGGTGAGAGATGTTACGTTTAGTTTGCGCTCCGTGATTACAGTGATTTTAAGTTAAATGTATTTTTATACAACTTAGATTTCTGTTCAGAACAATATTCACTATTTTAACCTTTAATCATACGTCAGATTGTAATTTTTTTTTTAAATCATCGGTCAATGACCTTGTCTTACTAAACCAAACAGTCTAGCATCCATCCAGACTGGAGCTGGAGGTTTGTGCGCCGACATGATGTACTTGTGACGATAACTTACCCATTTCTATTACAGAACATCTTTGCATGTCTGAGACAATCGCTGATGCTTCAGAGAACCAGTTATTGACTGTTTATTGGCCACATCAGAACACTGCACGCGTTAATGAGTGACCTTTACAAAGACATCTAACAACCCGTGCAGATTTCAACCAACTGCGATGAGCGGGCGGGTCTGACTCCCAGGCCACACGCAGGACGGTGAAACATCATGTTTACACATTATCTAGCTTTTCCTACTCCAATATTCTACGCAATGAGTGAATGATCGCTGGAAGCTGCTTCAGTCCCACGAAGCCAAGTGAAGTGAACCTTTCAGCTGCTCAAACTAGGTTTGACGGACAAGACCTTGACATGATCGATCACCTGTGCTTTTATCGCAATTATCGGTGCACCTGCTGTTTCACACGCCCTCCTCAGAACCAACCCCAGTAGTTCCAAATGTTCAGAGACGACTGTTCTCTTATCCAAGGTCTGGAAATACAGATGGCTTATACTCATACCACAAAGAGACTTATTTAAATATGTAAGAATATCAAAGCAGCAGTAATAAAGTTGCAGTCATGAAGGTTACACCTCTTTTACTCGGTCATATATTACTCAGCTCGTCAAGGGGTTCTCGGTCAGTTTTTTATTTTGTACATTTGTCTAATTTTACGATAGGA
This sequence comes from Aeoliscus strigatus, assembly GCA_901007665.1. Classification (NCBI taxonomy): domain Eukaryota; kingdom Metazoa; phylum Chordata; class Actinopteri; order Syngnathiformes; family Centriscidae; genus Aeoliscus; species Aeoliscus strigatus. Next base: position 35,730 of record CAAKHB010006004.1, on the reverse strand, counting down.
ACCCACAGGCCTCATAAACATCCAGCTAGTGCAAAATGAAACACTGATAAACAGCGGAGACCATATTGAATTAGATATTTCAGTTGGACGACATCGTACAGTTTCACCACCGGTCACAGACGCAGAAAACGTGTGGCGTGACTCACAGTGGAACAAAGTCCAGAAAAATGTAGGGCTGCAAGTAAAGTGCTGCTCGGAAAGGACTTGAGGGAGCAGCGAACAAGCAATGCAGCCCACCACGCTTTTGTGATTGATGGTCTCTTGTCTGTGCAATAGCTGAGTGAGCAGCATCTCTTCTATTCACAGACGAATGTCATGCAACCACACATCCTGGGATGTAATGTGCATGTGGAGTCACATGTCCGGCCCGTCGCGCTGGCTCATTTACCGAAGTGCCACACCACTACGACTGCCTAGTTGGAGAAGCGACTTGGGATCTTTGTCGCATGGCCTCTTCCACCCCTGCTCCCTCCCACCAGGTATTTTCTGCCATCATGGCACACTGTTGAGTGAAGAAACCAGGAAATATAAAATCTGAGATCTTTAGCAATGTACATACTATGAAAACCATTACGAATAATATATTATAATAATATGAACAATACTGCGTGTACTGGATGAGGACATTTCACCCCAAATCCTAGATGCCGTCACGTCTCTTGTCGACTGCCAAGATATATCAGGCCTGGCTTTTGTCCAAGCTGGGCGGGACGCCACCACGGCCCCGGCAGCCGAGTAATGCTGACACATCGCTAACATCAGCCAGGGAGAGGAGACCTCTGGGAGATGCTGAAACATCAGCACCATTACATGATCTACAATGAGGGAGACACTTGCTCATGTTCGGCAGAATGCAACAGTAATATACTAATATTTACATTGAAAATTAATTCAGTATTTTCAGAAAGCTGAAAGATGGTAACAATGCATAACTACAGAACAAAAGCTTCAATTTTAACTAAATTTATAATAAGACAAAATTCATTAAGGTTCCCTGTCAATGCGCCATAGCGCAAGAGGTGCTGCAAGTACTATAAAACAATCAATGGTAATAAACAATCAAAAGTTAGCTGAACATTGAAAATGGGTCTGTTGCATCTATCGTACCTTTTCTACTTTATATTATATTATATATATATGGTCATATACAGATTTTGAGAGAATCACTAAGTTGCTTTACAGTAAGTCATCAAATGATTTAAAACACTATGAATGCTAAAATATCACTACCCAGCTTTTTTTGTTCACGTGTGCCATTAACAAATGCGGAGATTTCTGCTTAGCAGTTCTTGCAAATGAAATTGGCAGAAACAAGAAGTGAAATGTGTCATTAATATGCAGCGATATAAGCAGGAGTGCCACTGATTGATGATGCAAACCTTCTCCCTTCAGCCTTGTTTGTGACCTCTGACTCCTCACCCCTCCGGGGGTTAAACTTATTACCCTTTGACTCGTGTGACCTCTGCTCCGAACGGAGGTAGATTGAAGGATGACCACAGCTTGGGTCCTATTGGCCACTCTGAGCAAAATGTGTCCAGAGAGCTGACCATCCAAACCCTTGAGGGATGTGACCCTGGTGCTGCCACACACTCTGTGGATAATACTATTAACAGGTCAATACCGCCTAAAAAAGGGGAGGGGGATGCTTTAGCTGGAGGTGGAGCAGAAGAAAGGGATGAGGGGTAGATATTGAATCATTTGGAGGATGTATACTGAGGTTATTTGTCAGCTCTGTGTGGACAAAGGGTCACCAATCTGATTTGGACAAATTCTGAAAAAAACCTCTCAGTCGATGATGCTGTTTTTAAACTTGGAAGTTAAACAACAGAAAAGCAAAAGGAAGGATGCAGCCATGTGTTACGCCAACATCCACATGGACTGATTCACGTTGCCTGCGATCAGATGTACGAATAAGTTCTTTTCGACATCAACATCTGTGAAATTATTGTAAAAAACAAGTCAACCCACAGTCTCCAATTTTCTATCAGAAATATGGTTGTTTACTAAGTAGAGTGGTCTTTAACACCGAGGCCCCATTCTAGCTTAGTCATTCTGACAAATATGGAAACCTCGGTATTTCAAATAACATATCAGACATGGAAAAATACAAAAAATAAAGACTTGACTCCTGTTTTATGAAGAGACAAAATGTCAGTAAAACAGTAAAAACGTGGACTATATTAGTGGGTGTGTTTCTAGATGGTAGCTCAACTCAAGCTCCAGCAGAAAAGGGCGTAACGGGTGTTTGCAAATGGAGCACGTTCCATACAAGACATGTGCTCTCTTTCTCACACACACACACACACACACACACACACACACACACACACACACACACACACACTTTAAGGATTATTAGCCATTTTGCTGCCATCTTCTGACACTTTATATTGTAATAATTCATAAAATTTTAACTTTTTTTAATATTTAAGTTGAACAATAGAAGTCTGGACCCTGGCCACAACTTAAACTAATTTTTAAAAAATGCTTCAGTGATAAAGTAACAGATGGTAAAAATGTGGAAAAACTGTCACTGTTCTACTCCAACACGTCACATCCAACGTCCTCACTATCACACCCAAACGGCGACGTTACTCTGGCAACGTTACTGCCATGCGTTTTTACTAGAACCAATCTACCCAAAGATTATCGTATCTTTCTCTTTCTTTTCGAGCCGAACACTGATAGAAATAATAAGATTCAGGCTACGTGGAACCAAAACCGACATATAAAATGTTTTTAAAAGGCATTCAATATTTCATAAATTGCACTGAAACAAATACAGGGAAAAGTTGTCCGACTCTGCACTTGAGCTCGCAGACGTACAAACAAAGTCAGTCTCACACAAACACATGCAACCTCTCAAACACATGCACACGAGCAGCAGAATGTCGGGCATTAGTCCAACACGAGAGGAAATCCTCAACCAACGAAAGCACAAACTGTAGAAACACAAATATAAGGCAAAGTCGTAGAACGCAGAAGGAAGCAACGTGGGATTAGTACCTTCAAAAGCCCCGAGGAGATGAGTAGGGTGGGACACCTGCAGAACCTTGGATGGTCTATCCAGGTCTTCAGCGACTGCTCCCTCATAGAGCAGAGTGCGTGTGTGAGCCAGAGAGAGAGTATGTATGTGTGTCGGAGGCTGAGGGAGGGGATCCTACCCCTCCTTCCTAGGACTGCCTTCTTAACAGGATGGAGGGGTAGGTGGGGCCACTGCAATAAAGCAAACAACCACACACACACACACGCACACATTTCTCTGGTTGTAATGTCCTCAGTTGTCTTGCTCTTTCCCGCCTCCACACGTCCATCTCTCTGTCTCTTTCTGCCTCCTCTTGCAGTCCTGCTCCCCGTCCTCTTGCCTGGAAATCTCAGCGTGCATGGTTCCTCCACTATAACCCCCTCCTCCCTTGCCCCGTCCCCTCCTCTCTGACTGTATGGCAATATGAACATGCTCTCATTAATCTGGAGAGGAGAGGGACATATGCTGTTTCTGGCTGGTGGTCCACAACCTGCTAAACTCCTGGTGTGTGTGTGTGTGTGTGTGTGTGTAGATGTGTGTGTTGTGCGTGCGCCCCGTCGGTCTTCAGTCTCAAGAAAAACAGAACTGAGATTAAGTGGGACAGTCAGAGCGCATGGTGAGGGATGAAAAGAGAGGAGGGGGACAGCGGGAAAAGGAAAGGAGTGGTGCCATGACCAACAGCAGCGAAGCACTTTTTTTTTCTCTCGAGCCTTTCAGTCCTTCCTCTGGGTCAGTGTGCCACCATCCCCTCTCTCCCTCCGCACATCCAGCCACCATTTCTGGAGGCAGCCATCCCGACATAAATCATTCCCTTATTCCACGGCCACTCATTACATTCAAAGTATTGATTTTTCCCTCCCCTACCGCAGCACTGATTGCAAGGAAAGCCTTCACAACGGTCGCAAACAGGAAGTGGAAAAAACAAACCGCGGGTGTGCTTCGATTCACCACAATGGCGGACCCCGGCGCTTTGGTCACGACACAGAACGGGCTAGTTTGCTGCGCGCACGATATAGCACCAGAAATATGAACGACAGCATGAAAAAATGTAAGGAACTATTCATGAAAACGTAGCTTCGGAAACAGGGAAGAGGAAGTAATGAAGCATCGGTCGTTTTTTTCAGTCTTTCCAGGCATGAAAATAGGGAGTTTGATTGTAGAAATGAGCTTGAGTGACGTAAACAACAACAACCCGAGCAGAGGACAACGGTTTTAAACCTAAACCACTGTCCAGAGATTAAAACTGACCATCAGAGGTGCAAACCTGTGCCGTTTCCATGGCAGCACAGCTGAGGATACTTTGAACTCTGACCTTATTCTCCGGGATGTGCTCTGAAGCACTGACCAAACTTGGGGTCAATTAAAATGAAGGCCAGCAGGGGTCAAATGGTAATGACCCCTGGTTACGCAAGCACCCCGTATCAACGACCGAGCAGCATCTGACCATCATTCATCCTAATCAGGGAAATGCACCTTAACCAAGTACGGAGCGACGCTGCCGCTGCATAATGAGGCATCTGATAAAGACCAAGGGTGAAAAAATAAATCTAAAATAGAAAAACATGTAAAGGAGGGAGTCATGGAAAGGTGCAGTTAGACGGTAGGTTGTTTACATTTGAAGAGCTCTTCAAATATTCAATTAAAAGCTTTGTTTATTGACCAACTGACCTCTTGTTTCACAGTTATGCATCACATTTTGGGACCGCTGAAGGTGGCTGGGAACATGACTCGGTGTTTTATGGATCTCGACGGGCAGTAAAACGTCACACACTTGTGAGTTAGACATCTTTTAACAGTTTTCGCTGAAACATGTGGCAAACGTGCGATGAGTCGGCACAATGTGGACACGTACCGTAGGTCGGTGCAGTAGTCATGTACGTGTGCGCTGTATGGGTTTGTCTGTTAAAGGTGGATTTGCGTGAGAAGGCGTAACGACAAACAGGGTGCTCAGTCGAGTCGCCGGAGGAGAACGAGACTGATCTTTAAGAAAGGATGACACCGTCTTGGGGTGGAGAAACTGGGTTGGAACAGAAGAGGGAAAGACAGATGAAGGGGTGGAGGGACTGATCAGAGGGGTGCCAGACACAAAGAGGCCAGGCCATGGCCAGTGGCACGCGATGGGCAGATTAACCAGCGTTTCCTCCCCTAACTGTAGCATTAGGGCACCTGACTGAGTCCCGCCAATGGCAGTCAGCCAAGGATTTGTTGAGGGGGGTGTGACAAGCTGGGGCTCGCCTTTCAGCACTCAGGCCCTTCAACAACACAAAGAGGGGTGGGGTAC
>CAAKHB010006004.1:15792-30404 GCA_901007665.1 Aeoliscus strigatus | reverse complement strand
GGGGGTGACGGGTTGGTGGTTTGGAGTGGAGAGGGGGGCTACAAGCCTTACCCCTCACCATCTGCTGCCCAGGCTAAGTGAGGACAGGGGTAGGGCCACAGTGCAGGGTGGAGTATGTGGGCGCGTGCACAGAAAGCACATGTATCTGCGTGCACGCACCTGTTAGTGTGTCAGTGGGTGGGTGGGTGAGTGGGATGGCAGATGGACAGGGCATACTCCTGGCACCGGCGCTTCCATGTTAGCCAGCCCACATTAAGGAGCAGCCCCCTTCCCCCACATTCCTAACCCCAGCGAACTAATCCGCAGTGCCAGCCAATTCTGTATGTTTTGCTCAGTTTGATTAAGATGTCCATGATTAGAGACATTATGGGCATGTGTGAGAACCACTTATCCATACGGCTGTTTACTGTCAAACGCCAAACAGACGCAGACCTTTTTTTTTTTTTTTCCCTTTTATACCCCAGAGGTCAGTTGGGAACCTCCCTTATTCAAAACATTTCATAAGAGGAATGTCTTTTGTTGGTCGTTGAGAGATAAAAGGTGTTTTTAGGAACATTTAAATATCACAAACTGCCACCCCTTCTACAGTGTTTGACATAATTCCCCCACCACACACACACGGATGGTTTATTTGCACATCACCAGCGAGCTGTCTATTTCTGTCAAAAAGGGGGTCAGAGCCGCAGACAGTTCAGTCTTGCTGAGCAGTAATCTGAAAATGCCTGTAATCCTCCAACACACAGCCCTTCTGGAGGTATAGCAGTGTGGCGCAGCAGCGAGGTGCAGCCCCATCGCCGTTTAACAGCCATGTGTCTGACAATACTTGACACGCAAAGCGGAGCCTTACAGCTGCCAGGACACACACTGAGAAACGAGGCGCAGTGAAACAGCGCCGGTCACTCACTGGAATAATTGCCATTTTGCATCATATACAATACAGAGCAGGAGCAGGTCACTGAACGTATTCAACTCAGCTTTTTGCTTACACAGGCCCCAATGAAATCACCGGTTAATGAGCATGTTTGTATTAAATGTTGTATGTTTTATAGTATCAGATGAACACACAGTACAGCTCAGTGATCATTCTTTACTTTGACCAGCATCACGTCTGTGGCAGACACTTGGTGTAAGAGAGCACACGGGAATGTTTCCAGGGGATTTCTGTGACGATGAAGTGACACTGCAGCTGCTGAAAGAAGCTTCCATTAATTATAGTTACTACTAATAAAGGTGCATTACCCCCCGTCATCACCTTGAAACCTGTACTGGCTCCAGACAGGTGACCACAGGAGTCTGTGGCAGCCGGGGGAGGTTTCTGACACAGCGTCCGTCCCAGCTGCACGTCCACGATGTAGTTTACACCCGCCACCACCTTCAGGAACAAGCGGGACGAACGTCAGCACAACCTGCATTTACGTTCCAAAAACTTTCCGCTAACACCGGATGCGGAGTCTTACCTGAACTTTGGCCGATGTTATGTTCAGAATCTTGTAGGTAAAACGCTCCTCGGCGTTGTTTCGGTTGAACTGAGCCACAGCAAACTGCGCTGCTCCCAACACTTGGGTGTTGTTGACGGACACATGTCGCGGGTGACCGGTCATCACCGGTCCGGCCGGAACACAGGCGACAACACCGAACCACACCAGTACGCTCAACATGCTTCAATGTCAGTCGTGGAGACAAGGAGACTTATATTCTGACTGGAAACGTTAATGCAGCACACCCGTACCTGTTGTCGAACTGCTAATTATCACGAAAAGAAAGAAAGAAAGAAAGAAAACACGCAAGCTTCTGCGTTCCTTGGCAACCGCGTTGCTAAGCTGCAGTGAAGGCGCTGTTGCGAAAGTCAAGCTAACGGTCAAACAAATAATATCAATGATACTGTAAGTTTAGAAAGAAGTATTTGAATCACTTGTGGTATCACGCTGATAAATGCAAAAACCGTTTTCTTCACGACAGACGTCATCTTCGTCACAGGTAACAGCAGCAGGTGTAACTGATTACTGAATTAATTGTCCCTTGAAGTCCCCCCCCCCCCCCCCCTTGGAACAGGGTCATAGCAGACAAAATTATGATTATTTGAACCTGTGTAAATATTACTTATCCTGTAACTGTTTCAGACATTATACTTGAAATATACAATATAATTGTTATTTTCCATTTCAGTGAATGATCTAAAGAAAAACAATGATGTGCTAGAACTAAATTACACTTTGCAATATCATCTGTGGCTCTTGACTGCCGTCTGCAAAATGGAGAAGAGCTCGAAAGGAAACGTTCCAGAAGAATGGCTACTGTATTTTCAGAACACACATTTGTGAGAGGGATTTGAAATTGGAGCTTGAGCGCTCTGCAAATGTGTGTCTGCCTGTAAATCCTGCAAAGTTATAATTCTGAATCCTTATACTTTATAGTACAGGGTCAATTAGGCACTTTCAAATCTTCAAATTTCACATTTCTCCTTCATAAGAGTATATCCAATTGGATTCATTGTTAACACACTGCAGAACAAGGTGATCTTTTTTTTCTTCTTCCTGTTCAGAAACATGAATTGATTCACTCGTTATCATGAAAAAGGTCTTTTGCTCAGCAGCAGCAGCGTGCAGGTGGAAAAGAATGTCGTTCCTCTGTTGTATTCAAGCCGACAGTGAGCCAGTTTGCACGACAGCAGCACCGTGACTCTGAAGCAAAATGAAATGATTTTATTGTAAAACCTGACCTTCTCTTAAAACGTGACATCGTATGACGGACGGAGATTGGTGTGCAAATGTTTGACATTGAAAAGATCTATTAAAACATGGGCGATCTGTCAGGGTTTCACCCTTTGGTTTGGCTTATGGGCTGACTTTAATCCTAATTACTGAATGCTGTTCTGTATAATCAAATATCGGGTTATGTTTTGCAGAATGTATTTAATATATTCTTGGTTGCTGCAGACAATCGTCTGGAGCTCATGTTTTCAGATGAAGGTGGAACTTGCTGTGATGGCGAAAGCAGCCGTGGTGTTTGTGGCTGGACGGACCCTTGAAGATGTTGGAGGAATGTGGGCTTCGTAGAAAGGAAGTAAAGTCCTTTATATGTCAGTTATTTAAAAGTGATATTATCCCATCGGTAAAAAGGCCTAAGAAACATTCCTTTTGTAAATATCTGAATCCTGTTATGTGGGTGGGTGATAGCATAATGATGGTGGGCAGAGCTTTATTTTTTGCGCAGGAGGAAAAGTTTCATAAACACTAAGAGACAATGGGAAAAAAAGACAGGAATGAAAAACTGTTGACAATACAGGCTTATAAACTATATAATAATGAACACTTAAATTATTCAGATGCATCTCACCAGCATCAGCAGGTTTCAGATTTTAAAATTCAAAACATATTTGACATCGAATCAGACTTCGAGTTATGGAGGTGGAAGGTTAAGAATGTGAATGTGATTACTGGCAAATAGAGAAGACTGGCGTAAAATAAGACATTAAATGAGTGTAACAAACGTTCTTAAATTGCATCTTATTTCAGCCATCTTTACAATTACAACAGCATCCAAAATAAGCACATACAAATACACCAAATACAATTAAATCAGACTTTATTAAAAACAAAATATAAACCAAACTACACTTTTGGAAAAGCCTATTTTCTCTCTTCTATTTTCTTTGTACAGAACATTAGTGTTGAACAAGCAGTCTTGTTAAAATGGCCACATTCAACAATCACCACAATGACAGTGAGGTCATTTCATGTGATAAAGCTTCATGAAGGTTCCCATTTTTTTTTTTTTTTTTTGAGTGCGATGTGGTTTTAGATACAACATCTGATATGTAAGACCTGTCCGTACCGCATGCACGTGAAAAGTGATGGACTCACTCACAAGTCAAAAGATGGAAAATAATTCCCAGTTATTTTGGGCTTCATCTACACAATAAAAAAACAAAAACACCGCATATCAGATCCGTAAGAGCAAAATACATCCAACAAGTAGAGCTAGAAACTCTGGGGTGTTACAGGAATGTAGTGCTGGTTCTTTTGTTTCATGGTTTGCAAAACCAGAAGAAAAAACACAGAACGTGACAAACAGGAGAGTTGATAAAAAGGAGCTTGAGTACAACAGAACGACTTGGTTTAAGCTACACGATACAAATGACCTTTGTAGAGGTTATTAGGGTCTGCTTCTCAGACCGCTTTCAGGGCGCATTATCAAATTACTTGAGTGCTTTGGCACAAAATACTCTCCGTCGTATGATATGTGCTGAGTGTTCAAAAACAGTATATAGATATTTTTTAAACTGTACTGTGTGAAGTTGTGCTGATATGACAAATTGGCAAGTTGCACACAATTGTAGATCTGAAAGACCGAAAACAATCTGGCTGAAGATACCAAACCTTTGGGAATCAATCACATGAAACTACACTACATAAATATGTGCACCAGTTTGTCTCACATTGTTCTTCTGGGGAGGTAACAGCCGGGAACAGCCGGGAACAGCCGCAGCACGCGACGCATATCTGCCAACACTAACTTTAGAATTAACTCTTTATTTTGGGTATGAGGCTGTTTACACTAACCAGAACCAATCTTTCAAGGCAATCATTCTCTCAAAGCCTTGGCTAGTCTGGCTTTTTTCTGGATAGCATTAAATGTGAGTATTTTTTGAAAACACAGATAGGCTTTTGACAAGATTCACTGGTACAATGATAATGTGATTTAGATGATGTAGTTGTGTACATAAATAAGAAAACCTCCTTACAAAGGAAAAGTCCCACGGTAAAATGTCTATTTCACACTTGCTTTGAGGAGGACTTGAGCGTGAAACGCTGCAGAGCTGAACTACAACCTGAAATTCATAGTTCTTTACGTTGTTCTGGTCATCTGAATCACCAATATGGTAGTTGAGGACTGTAGATGGACATTTCTTACGGGTTTGCTGCACAAACCGACATTTTGGCAGCAGTATGTTGAGCCGTGTTGGCAGATATACTGTACAGCACGGCACCGTCGGCAGGATGTTGAGGGGAAACCCTGGTGTTTACACACAACTCTTTCTTCAGTCAGCATTAAGTCCATTTGAACCGCTATGTGTTCCTACAAGGTATTACTCTCTGGGGAGAAGAGAGCTGTCAGGCCCAATGCTTCACCGCTCAGTGCATCTTTGTCTGGCTTTGGCTTTTTAAAGAGTGACGGAAGATTCCGGATGTGAACCTCCTTCCTGAACTGCTGGCACAGAGCTTTCTGTTGGAGGAGCAGAGAAGAGAGTTAAAAGAGCAAGTCCAAGATCTACTAGAAAGAATTTCTTGAAACAGCCCTGTTGAGCTGCTGTTCTGTTGGTTCCTGCTGAACAAAAAAGGTTCCCAACATAACCTGAGTCTTCCTGCAGAACAATGAATGACTTGCATGAGTAACACGATTTTTGCTGAGTGAGACGCTGAGGATGCACTGCCCTCAAGTGACAAAAAGTGGCATTACCCCAATTGTTCCAGCAATGAGCTTCTTGAACTGGTCTTTCCTCTTCTTTTCTCCGACTTTGTGGCCGTTGGGGTCCAAGAGCCTTTGATCATACTGATCCAGAGCATCCAAGTTGATGTTGGGGATCTGGGTCATCACTGCTCTCAGCTCTGTGTAACGAGGTCGCTGGGATGAATAAAAACAAGAGGGGGCACGTCAGAGATGCACGCTCAGCAGTGAAGGTGGGAGTCAAACAGATGCTGAGAATACATATGACATACAACACAACAGCTCTACGGCAGATAGTAAGAACAGATATGATTAAGGGTGTTGCCAGTTGCCTTACCAGGCTTTCATAGATGTACATTGCCAGCTGAGTGAGGGTGGAGTTGCAGACATCGTGCTGCCCATGAACCTGCAGGCCCCTCAGAACACTGGTGAAGAACCACGTGACTGCCTCAGGTAGAAGATTTCCACCAACAACCTGGACACACGGAGAGAGATCGAGTGAAACATGGCAAATCTAAGCAATTGTAGATTTAAACAGTTGGAACAAAATTAAGACAACACAGAGAAAAATGGGGTTCAAAACCATGTTTTGTCTTGTTTTGAAGATTAAAAACAACTGCAGACGTGTCGAACAAAGCTGTTGTGTTCGGTACCTGTCGCAGGAGGGTCCAGCAGACTATCAAAGCAGTTCGATGACAGTTGGTAGTGTCCTTCCATGATAGCGAGGTGAAGGAAAGAGTCAGCAGCGTCATGTAGATGGTCTGTTCCATGAAGAAAATGTGTCGTCAATGAAAGCCTGCAGAGCATGACAGTGGCATTGTGTGTGCTGTTGTACAAGTCGGACCTCGTCCCTCATCAGGCATACTCCCAACTCCGTCAGTTCCTCTGTGGGCTGGCTGGAAGATGACACCTGCACCGACTCCATCATCACGTCTTCCTCTACATATGTTTGAACAAACATGTAAAACATTTGTCTCACAAGATTTGACCGTTTTAGATCTCATTTGACTCTTACCTTCTATGTCCTCCTTGTTCGCTGCAGGTTCAGGCACTTTTCTTGATACACAGCTCACAGCTACAAGGAGGATGTATGACTAGGAGTCAAATTCTTCAACAAACGCAACAGTGATTGATCTACTTCTGAAACATCACAGCTACATTTTAAACAACAGAGACTGACTGTGGAGTTCATATGAAAAAGGAACGGGTGGTAAGAAAACTTACTGAGAAGGTCCAGCACGTCCCTGGTGAGCAGACGTACCATCTGCTCCTCCAGAATCTCCTGCGTCACCTGGCTCTCCTGGCACACCACCTCCTCCTCCTCCTGCTCCTCACCACTGAATAGAAAGAACGAGACATTCAGGGGACCAATTAGAGATGAGCTGTGTTTGTAGTGCATTAGGGCTTCCTCATTCAAATAACTGTTCATCTGCAGCCAATCTGTCAACTCAGTCTGCATATTGTATTTATTGGGAAATCGCAAAACTCACTTGACAGAACTCCTCTGGTTGATGACCTGCCACTTTGTGTTCAGAATCTATGTTATAACACACAAGAATGAAGGGTTGAATAAATGTTATAAATCACAATGCCACTGAATAGTAAGGGTGACCTGCAGCATGTAGGCGAACAGACGGCTGAGCAGGGGACACAGAAGACTGGTGTAGTATTCCTGAGGACATGAGAGCACCAGCTGCCTCACAAACAGACGTTATGCTGGTTAAGGCCATTTTAATTGTCTAATTTCAATTTCTTGTGTGGAACTGCATGTGCAAACATCTGCAGGGTTCCAAAACAAACACAAGTTAGCACGCTAGGCTAACAAAACAAAAAGTTGTGGCGATAAGATCCTTTACACAAATATATGTCACCAATCAACTGGCTAAAAACTTCTAATGCAAATAAGGATATGAAAAATAGGGCGGAGTCTGTGGTCGGGCACATGGTCAAGGGAGACAAATGCTGAGCCTGCGATTTCTTCAGCCAACCTGTCCATGGTGTAGAACTCGTGCTGCAGAGCAAGAACTGCATTTCCTAGGACATGGAAGCTACAGAGGTAAAGAAGATGAGTAATAACGTAATGCTGATGATTCAAATGCTGAAGAACGCTTCGATCCAGTTCTTACCAGTTTTCATACAGTTGGTTGAAAAACCCCTGCATGCGCTCCAGGTTGGTTCTGTACACTGGAGTGTCATAACTGTCTAGGACCGAGTGAGAGAGACCTGAAGAACACATTGAATCAGTTGAATCAATATCTTCTTAGCATGGTTTGCTCGCTTTAAGGATGATGGAGCTTTTTAGAAAAATGTCTCTCACCAAGAACCACGTTTTTCTCTACGTCCATCAACTCATAGGCTCTGCTGAAGGTCTCACTGAGACGAGCCCTGTTCTCTGGCGTAAACAAGTTGTTCTGAGTCCTGCAAAGCGAAGACTCTGTATCAGGTGTAGCTGGAGCAATAGTTCACAGCCACAAACCCATCAGCTATAGCACAGATAAGATGCAGTGCCTGTGATGTGCCTACCTGACCAGAGCCAGCAGGTTGGGCAAGAAGACCAGAAACTGAGCTGCGCAAGGGTTTCTGAAGATGGGCGCTCCTGTGGAGGTGTAGCCTGCCACAAAACCACCAGATTTGGCCTCCTCCAGGTCTGTGGGCCACCGAGCCCGTTTCACCACACCCACCATGGCGTACAAACAGAAGGCCACCTACCAGGATGTGGAACAGACCAGTCAAGATAGAACGTTTTAGTAGATACCAGAAATACCACCTTAAAATACCTAAAATACCACCTTAAGAAATGGCTGCACTTTGCTGCTGCTCTTAGCAAAGTAACCTTCCAACCTGAAGCAGGCTTCATAAAAGTGGTGATTCACTTTGCACTTACTCTGCTCCTGTTGAATCCTGCTGTATCTGCCTCTTTACTTTTCTCTGTGACCACCCGGTCAGCTCCAACAAAGGTAATGAATGCAGCCGGGTCCCATAGAACCCTGGAAGGACAGGAGGGAGCTGAATGTCAATTATCTGTAGTGACATTAACATGCACACACACACAAAAAAAAAAATTCACACGCACTGCTTCATCTCGTCCGAGGTCCAGTCAGTAATCAAAGACGCCATCAGTTCATCCAGAAAAGCCTTTTGCTTGGCAAAGTCTTTGAACTGGTTACTGGTGAGCACCAGAGCTTCCATCAGCGAAGACTTCTCCATGTACGTCAGACTGGCATCACTGGAGAACAGCTTCTTCACATGATTGTAAAACATGTCGAAACAGGGCTGTGGAAAAAGAAATTAATGTCTGTCACAAATGAATATGTGCCAAAGCAGATATACACCTGGAAGCAAGGTACTTTTATCATCAAACTACACTGCAGTGAGAAAAGGACATTTACCAAAATGATCTGTGGGTAATCTCTGCAAATCTTGATGATGGAAGAACAGGCGTGTCTCCTCACGTTAGTCACAGCCCGGGTCCGAGGAGCCTTGAGAGAAGAATAGAGTTCTGGTCTAGAATGTGATGTATGAGGAGGAGCGCTGATGTTTCTTGGTGAAGGTCACTCACCTTGTTTTCCTGAGCGACCTCAAAGGTGACGGCTTTGAAGAGCTGCAGGGCCGAAAGAATAAAACAAGGTTCAAATCCTGAACATTTTAAAGTAACAAAGACATAAAGGGTGAAAGTAGAACCAAAGCAAACAGATGGGAACGTGTGCTAAGAGGAGAAGATCTCAGACATTCATTTTACACTTGTGTGCTCCTAACCCTAGTTTTGATCTGGGTTAGGAATTCCATTTCATGTTTTCTTCTCTCTGCGTGTTAATGTCACTACAGATAATTGACTGTCAGCTCCCTCCTTTCCTTCCAGCGTGCTGTCAGTCTGAGATCTCTTAGCACACGTTCCCATCTGTTCTACTTTCACCATCCATTTGATCCATGTCCGGGTTAGATCCGGTTCTAAGCAGTGATGTAAAATCTGTGCATTGGTTAATGCACAAAATGGTGGTGTAACATCTGACAGAGGTTAATAAATAACTGAATGGTGAACCACAATCTGCATGTGTAAGAGGACATTGACTGACCTTGCCGAGCAACTGAGGCAGGCAGTGCGGTCGGTGTGTGACGAATGGGAATAGAGCTGAGACGTTGGTGAGCACGCAGGACAAGATGAGTGGGTCTTTGGTGTCGTAGTTGAGCACAGCTTGCAGCAGCTCCATACTCTGATCGATGGGCAACTTCTACACAGCAATTCATCACATCATCATCTTTTTTTGGGGTCATCATTCTTTCTCCATTACTGTGAATCGTTGTTACCTCCTCAGAGAGGTTTCTGAACACTTGTGTGACCACGCACTCCATGAACACAGTCATGGCATCCCACTGGACCACTGCAGGAGACAGGAGGGAGCACAGGCCCTCGGTTGTCTTCGCTACTGATCGTAGAGACGAGTGAGGTTTAGTAATTTCCTTTTTTAAATATTACCCCCCCTCCCCCCGTTCTTCAAAGACAAACACATACATGTGGCGTCCCCTATGTCAAGCGGGCTGGCAATCTGATGCTGAAACCATTCTGCTGCGATGCAGAAAGCCTCAAGGGGAACAACGCGGCTTGAGCACCTCACCACCTCGCCCTGCTGTGCTCGGAACGCTACGAAGAACGAAAGCACAATGAGAAAAATCATGGGATTAGACCATGACAAACTGTAATATTGGTGAAGACCTACAGTTAAAAAATGAGTGGAAGTCCTCGTCGTTGTCAAAGTCCATGCGTGAGTACTGGCAACTTGGGCTGTCATTCCGAGATGGAAAGCCAGTCTGGAAAGAAAGACAAAGCCCATGTAAAGGTACGTTTGACTTTCAGATCTACAAGGAATGCTACCAGTCTCACTTTGACCAGGTTGGTCATCGATGTTCGAAGATATTTGCAGGCCATTTCAACAACAACCGCTTCCTTCGACAGAGTCTCATGTCTGAACAAAGCTCCCCAAGTGGCCAGAGTAGAAGACCTTAAAAACTGTGGAGAAAAGCCTCAGAATTCTGCAGAATTTAAATTCACACTTTTATAGGCGAGGACTTGAATTCGTCTCACCTGACTGGGATGTGTTGTGAAAGCCAGAATGGCTTCCATGTACTTGCTGAGATTTGCGGGAACCTCGACTTCGACATCGGAACCCTGAGGAGTTGTTGAATTTATTTTCCAATGCCAACTTCTAAAGTTACAGTCAATTATTTATCGTAAATGTTACTGGTGTGAATAGACTGATATAAACTCACCACCAATGAGCAGAGCTGGCCTCCCAGCGCACAAAGAACCTGACAAAGCCTCTTTAAGAAGACGTAACGCCGCTCAACCACCTCTGCTGCCCTACAACATAAAACCAGATGTATGAAATATACTTCTAATTCAACAACATCTGTCATGGTGGCTGGTCACATGACATACTGTGTATTAGACAACTCCAGTCCGTCTGCTGACCTGTAAGCAAATACATATCTATCAGTCTGTGAAGGTGTCAAAAAAGTCAACTGCAGGCTGTAAAAGGAATCAGCTGTACTCACTGGGCTGCAGACAGGATGTAATGGATGGCCACGTCATCAAAAAGCAGCATGAACGGCTTCCTGTCCTCCAGCTTGCCCTTTGGCAGAACGACAAATGGTCATCAGCAGCCAATTTGCATTCCTCAAAAACTCCCACGTTCAATTCAATTAATTATTCATAATACAGCAGGCAAGGCAGAACACAGTGAGAGAGCAGATACACACACACACATTACAAAATCTGGATCTGTGTGAAATGCAGACAGCATTCAGACAGCCATGCTGATGATTTAGACTCGTCACTTATGACTAGACAAAACTCTAAATAGCGCAGGATTGCTCAGGGATGATGGACACACATCTATTCCAAGAAAATCAATCTAAAAATAGCAGTTTTAAAACTGCACCAATCCAACAAGTTCTGTATGAATCAGAAAGTCAGAACAACATACATTTATTTGCGAAGGTAGGAATGGACAGAACAATGTATTATCAAAGAGTTCATGTACCCCACGGAAAAGCAGCAAGAAAAACAAATACATGTCGTATGTAGAAAATCTTAATAAATGAGCTTGTCCTCTCTAGAGCTGAGCCAAAAGAATGTGTCCTTAAAATGGCCACATAGTGGCGCCATTGCTCCGGTTCTTCATTGTAATCTCTTCAAAGCTACAGAGCAATGACTGGAGAGACCAGCAGATTCAAAAGATTTGGAGTGAAATACGCAGTTAAAAAAACAACACACTGAATAATGGCATAAGTGTGAGCAGATGAAAAGGAGATGTGTAATGTAAAACTGATGGGGCAATAGACTGACCCAGCTACACCGACAATGTCCAGCAACCAGAGACCTGCTCAGACCAGATCACATAACCCTGTCTGATCCAATCACAGCTCTAACATGCTAAGTATAGGTGAGTGAATGCATCCAGAGCACGAAGGCCGACAAAATGACGACAATGTTCTCTCATGTGTGTTTTCTTGTAAACAGGACAGGGAAGTGGTGAGGTCGGATCACAAGTAGTTACATACATGACTCTCCATTTCTTACTGGGTAACAGCTGAACAATGCCAGACTGAAAGAACATGGTCCAGAACCCAGCAAATATGAGTAACATCAGGGTACATACATTCCAACAACTATGTAACCAACCTTCCGGCTGATGGCGATGAGCAGACACTCTGCTGCCTCCAGCTGCAGCTCAGGCTCACCCAGTAGCAGACAGAACATCTCCAGCAGGTGACAATTTCCACTGGTGATGTGCAACAGAGACACCCAGTCTATGTAGCCAGCAAGTGTGTTTAGTGTCGCTACAGCGACTCGACAGTGACCTCTGGCCTGTGTACAGAGGGACAGAAGGAGGAATTAAATGATTCAAAGCCAGTTAATTTATTTTATGTATGAGATGCAGAGGAATGTTGTTTCACCTTTATTTCATGCCCTGGTGATCCTTTCTGTATAAAACAAAACGGCAGGGAAATATATCACTTCAATGCTCCAGTTACTAATATAGGCAGTAGTGTATGGCATTAACATTTTTTTTTAATTACATCTTATGGTATTCATCCACCTGCAGGACTCACCAGTTTACGGTAGTCTTCAACATTGAGGTGCAGAATGGCTATCAGGAAGCTGAAGATGCCTTCCATGTTTTGTGTGAGCGTCTGCTGGATATCCCGGCGACGCTGGTTTGGCAACGTATGGAAGGTGATCACATCCTCTGCCAGCCTCAGGAGGATCAACATCACAAGCTCTGTCTGTGCCTCCTGATCACAGGAAAAAATATCTTACTTTTACAGAAATTTTGCAAAAACAAAGACAAAAGCAACAACAACAAAACAACATATGTCAGTAATTAAAAGAGACAGGTACAACATGTGCCTTTTAAAAAGTGATGTAATTATACTAACTGATTCTAATTCTTGGAATTAATATACATTGCTAAATGCAGTAAACAATGATATGTTTCCTGTGGATCAGTCGCTCACCCCCTGGGTAGTAAGAGTCTCCATCTCTTTCAACATATCAGGCCAATTTTGGGGCCATTCTCTCTTTATCATTTCTACAATGATTCGTGAAAGGACATCTTTAATGTGACTTTCCTCCTCCAAGATAGAATGAGTACCCTGATAAAAAAAAACAAGCAGGTTGAACCAACAGATACGTAGCATGTGTCATCTTGCACTAGATTGATACATTCATTTCTGAGAAGTTCCCATTGCACTCTCATCCTTACATTTGATAAAAGCTGCATGGCACAGTTCTTCACGTGGACCTTTTCTTGCTGTTGCATATTGTTCCATCGGAACCTGTATGAGACAGCTTCACAGTTAGACAACAATGTGCACTATAAAAAGCAGAACGGAGGATATTGCACCTACTTGATGACGTGCTCCAAAATTTGCAACCCAAAGTGTCTCACGACCCCTGGCTGGGCTTTGTCGGCTAATTGTAAGCCACATGGGACACAGAGGGAGTTGGTCTCTTTAAACTCTTCGCAAAACTGTTGAATATCACACAAGCAGATGCGGAAAAACGACACGACATATTTAAACGAAAACTGCAATACCGAAAAAAGCAATAAATATTATTAATTTTGCTTTATAGCACAAACTGGACGTCAGCTAACGTTACAACACTGTTAGCAAGTCGGTTAGCTTCTAGTATTAACAGCCTTATTTAATAGAACTTTTTTTGTTTTTACAAAATCCTCTGCAGGAACTGCTGTATTATTCGGAGTTTATATAATCTGTGAGTGAATGGGTCAGAACAGACAGTATGAGGTGGTGAGGTGATAGCCAACGTGTACCGGGCTAGCATGCAAAGCATCTAGCCATCATCAGTGAAAGTTAGCTAATGAGTAGCTACTGATTCTGCTAACAGTTGCTATTAAACGGACTTCTTATTCAGCAGTATAGTCACTTTATTCGACTCGTTCAACAGCTCTTGGCAAACATGACAAGTTCATCTAGCAGGCAGAGAGCTAGCAAGCCGTTAACGATGCTACCTTTAGGGCCTCCAGTCGGTATATTTGGCTTGTTTCTGCATCCATCATCACTTTGACAGCATTGATAAGCTGCCCACACATGGCAGCCACCTGGTCGGCCATGGCGTCAGGTAGTGTCTGTCTGGCACAGACGTAAAACGACAGCGAGGGTCTCCCTTATGCAAAACACCTGCACAACAAAGTGCGCTAACCGCTACGTCCGCTCAGAGAGGCTCCAACGTGCACGAAATGTGCAGCGTGTTTGAATCTTTCGCTCGCCGTCGATTGGGAGCTCTGGGAAATGTAGTTTTACTTCAAACTGGTTGATGACGCACAAGACGAATCACTTGTCTGTATGTCCATAAACATATGCCTACGTGAGGACTACAGATTCCTAATCACTAATCATGTGATTGATACCTGATGAATTTGAAATAAAAAACACAGTCAGTTTAGTTATAACTATATGATATATTACATTCATATTATAGTATAGTATATTAATTATAAATCCAAATTATAAAATAAAACATACTGTGGTTATTGATATTATAATTATTATATTGTTCATATTTCCAAGGTTCTCATTACTTTATTAGAACGTATTCGTTATTTGTTTATTTGATTTAGTCATCAAACATAATGCAAAGC